>CAUYQG010195599.1:0-17438 GCA_963574415.1 Tarsius wallacei
TGTGCTACCATGCCCGGCTAACTTTTGATTTATTGTAGAGATGAGGTCTCGCTTGCCCAGGCGGGTCTCGAACCCGCGGGCTCAGGCAATCCACTCACCTCAGCCTCCCAAAGGCGCGGGATTACAGGCTGAGCCACTGAGCCCGGCTAATCTCCTTGCCTTTAAAACTGAGTTATAATAATGAAGCTGAGGTTTGGAGAAGGGAAATTATCCAAGTGGCTAAGAAGCAGCTATGAATAAAAAGTAGAGAAAAGCAACCAATGAAATCATTGTACCTTGTCTTTATTATAGGAAGGAGGAGACAATTCCTTCTCAAAGGGAATCTGAAGATAGGGCAGTGGACACCCATCAACAGAACGACTGTGAGCTTGAATCACTTCTGAATCACTTCTGTCTATTCCTGGGGAAGAACTTGGCTGGTTCCATTGAGCATTTGAAAAGACATCCACATGAGGAACCAGACGCCAGGGAATTTATTCCTGGCACCGTGGGCTGCTCTTTACCTGTAAGAGTCAAGCCCCCCTTCAGCTGTCTGCCATTGGCACAAGGTGGCACTTAGCTCCTGGTCTGGCAGTAGGTCTGTGTCAGCCATTTCCAGGCCATCTAGTTTGCTCTGATAGATTTTTTTTTTTTTTTTTTGAGTTGGAGTCTCACTCTGTCACCCAGGCTGGAGTGCAGCGGCTGCTCCCGGCCACCGCAGCCTCCACCTGCTGGGCTTAGGTGGTCCTTCCACCTCAGCCTTCCAAGTAGCTGGAACTACATACAGATGCACGCCACCATGCCAGGCTAATTTTTGTGATTTATTGTAGAGATGAGGTCTCACCAAGTTGCTCGGGCTGGTCTTGATGCTCCGCTAGATTTTAAAAGGGGCTTCTGAACAGTCAAGAGATTTAAGCTCAAAGCCTTTGTGGAAGGCTTACTAATAAAACTACGGTCAGGGAGGAGTGGCTCCTGCAAATGTAGGGGCTGTAAAGCACCCGCAGTAAGCATCTCTGGCTCTGTGCCTCAGTTTCTCTCAGTGTTGGCTTATACATGCACATCTTTCTTCCGGGAGCTGCCTGAGTTCCTGCTTCCTCACTCTTACAGGAAAGGCCTCCTGGAATCAGAGGGTGTTTATCTCACTTATTTTCCTCGTTGATCTTTGTCAACTGGGCAGCTTCTGGAGAATTCGGAGGGAAGCATTTTGTTCAGCGTTGGTGCCTCTGCTCCCTGTGGCTTGGTAGGCATGTGACTGCCTCTTCAACCTGCATGAACTCCATAGCTAACTTGGGTATTAAAGGCTTCAGAGAAACACATAAATTTATTTTTCTCGGTTTCATTTTGAGACAGGGTGGCACAAATGGACTCCAACAATTTGCTGCAGGTGCCTTGACTGGCCCTGCTTGTGTCTGCATGCAGCACCTGGTGGGGATCTGGTCAGAAGCTCAGATTTTAAAATGAGCCCCATTCCTTCCAGAACGTAGTCAATGGGAGGTACCATCAACTACTAAGTGTACCTACCCTACTCATTGGGCCGTGAGGCCATGGAGTGGATTGGTTTAAAACATGGGTTTCAGCCTGGCTTGGTGGTTCAGCCTGTAATCCCAGCACTTTGGGAAGCTGAGACGAGTGGATTGCGTGAGCCTGTGGGTTGGAGACCAGCTCAGGCAACTTGGAGAGACCTCGTCTCTACAATAAATCAAAAATTAGTCGGGCTTGGTAGCACGCACCTATAGTTCTGACTACTTGGAAGGCTGAGGCGGAAGGATCACCGGAGCCCAGCAGGTCGTTGCTGGGGTGGCCGTGAGAGTGCCACTGCGCTCCAGCCTGGGTGATAGAGTGAGACTCCACCTCAAAAAAAATAAAATGAAATGAAACATGGGTTTTGAATAGGACATATTGATTTATTTATAAGATGTTCAAGAACAGGCAAAGTTAATCAATGTGACAGAAAGTTAGAAACTGTAGCAACCTCTATGGAGAGGTATTGGCACAGGGAAACTGGAAACATTCTTTTCTGTTTTTGAGATAGGGGTCTTGCTATATTGCCCAGGTTGGCCTCAAACTCCTGGGTTCAAGCAATCCTCTCACCTCAGCCTCCCCAGTGGCTGGGACTACAGGTTGTGCCACCACACCTGGCTTGGGCATGTTCTTGATTTCCATCTTGTCACCTGGCTACACAGGTGAATTTACAAAGTGGGGGGTCATGATGCTGATCCCTTACAAGAGTGCTGAGAGGACCAACTGCCATAATCCACCTAGGATACTAGAACAGTTGTAAGTGCCTCTGGGTCTTCTTTTTTTTTTTTCTTTTTGAGTTCTCTTGGCATCATGTAAGTTTGTTTACCCAACGAGAGCTAGGTACTTACCAAGTTCTCATTTCCCCATGGAAAGTTTAGGTAGTCCAGGTGGTGAATCTGATACATTTTAGGGCTGTTTTTGAGTTCAGCTAATGATGGGGAGGTGGAACATGAAGGAAGCAATGGAAAGAAGGAAGAGGAAACAAGTTGGGGTGAGAAGGAAGAAATCTGGTGCTGCTCATGATGAAAATGATGTAGGGTCCTGGAGGGTACTGATGCTGGCTGGCAAAGGCCAGAGGCTCCTGCTGAATTTTGGTTAGAGATGGAAAGGGGTTCTGGAGCAAAAAGAGAAGTGGTAGCCATAAGACTGATTTTGCTTTGGGTGGCACATTTTTGTTAGTTTGTTTTTGTTTTTTTGAGTTAGAGTCTCACTCTGTCACCAAGGCCGGAGTGCAGTGGCATGATCATGGCTTGCTGTAGTCTCGACCTCCTGGGCTCAAGTGATCCTTCTGCCTCAGCCTCCCAAGTAGCTGGGACCACAGACACATGCTGTCATGTCCAGCTAATGTTTTGATTTTTTTTTCTGTAGAGGTGAGGACTCGCTATATTGACCAGGCTGATCTGGAACTCCTGGTCTCAGGTGATCCTCCCACCTTGGTCTCTCAAAGTGCTGGGATTACAGGCATGAGCCACTATGCTTGGTTCTATTTATTTATTTTTTAAACTTCTTCATTTTCTTTTATTTTTAGAGACAAGGGCTTGCTCTGTCACCCAGGCTGGTGTGCAGTGGCACAATCATAGCTCACTGCAGCCTTGAACTCCTGGGCTCAAGGGATCCTCCTGTCTTGGCCTCCCATTAATTTTTAAGATTTTTTTTGTAGAGATGAGGTCTTGCTATGTTGTCCAGACTGGTCTCTAACTCCTGGGCTTGAATGATCCTCCTTCCTCAGCTTCTCGAAGTGCTAGGATTACAGATGTGAGCCACCATGCCCAGTTATACTTTGTTTCAAGATAAGCTCTTGTAGGGCATGTCTAAGGGACCCTGGGTCAATTTTTTTTTTTGCTGGGACCCTGTCTTTAAAAGCAATTAGAATTTCCCCAAATCAGCACCATACTGGCAGCCCGATTTCACATCATTTTGCAAAAGAAGTAGTCCCCTGGCCAGTGGGAGCAATCTACATACCAGGCTACCATCTGGAACTGGGGTTGGTCACTGGGCCTGAAGATTTTTCCCAAAACAACTTAGAGCATCTGGTTGACCCCAGATCCACAGGGGTGGGGGTAAGAGCTAGTAGAGGGTCGAAGAATATCCTAAAGGAGAGAAAGAGGGGCCAGGACTCATGTGGGGTCCTAGTCTAGACTGGAGTTCTCTTCCCAGTTAGCACTGCTGAGCCTGGCTGGTCCCTGACACTGGAGATGCCCCTGCCCCACTTTCCTGGGCTCTTAGCCAAGTTAAAAAAAAAAAAAAGCAAATGAATATGGACTTTAGAATCAGAATAGTCTGTTTTTTGTTTGTTTTTTGAGTTGGGGACTCACTCTGCCATCCAGGCTGGAATGTGGTGGCACAATCACGGAACTCACTGCAGCCTTGAACTCCTGGGCTCAAGTGATCCTCCCACCTAAGCTTCCCAAATAGCTGAGACTATAGGCACATGCCACCATGCCTGGCTAACTTTTTTGATTTTTTTTTTTAATCATAAATATGGGCTCTTACTACATTGCCCAGGCTGGATTTGAACTCCTGAACTCAAGCAATCTTCTTGACTCTGCCTCCCAAAGTGCTGAGATTATAGCCACCATGCCCTGCCTGGTGTGGTTTTAAAACCTGGTCAATTACTTCTCAGCTATGACTGAACTCCTGTGGCTCAGTTTTCCAATCCACGGAATGGACTTAATAGCACCTACTACGCTGAGGTGTCCAGAGATGTCCTAGGAGGGTGCATGTGAAATAACATAATGAGTGTATAGCGTTTTCCACAGATGAGGTGCTTGGTAAATGAAGGCTATTCTTACTGATAGTTCCTGCTCTCTGCCAGAGAAGGGCACTGTTCCATTTGCATTTTGCCCAACGCCTGCTGACAAGTTGGAAGTGAGGGATAATTGAAAGTATTCGGGCTTGATGTAACTAACAAGTGAAAGGAACGGGCAAGGCTGACTTGATTTAACCTGGCAATCTGAGATTAGTTCTTCATTGCCTCTGTTAGGTCTCCTGCATTGCCAGCCTTTTAAAGCGATGGATTGGCTGACAGGGTGCTCATTTGGAAGGTTTCACCTGCCACTAATACCCCGGCTGCCTGATGAACCGTTGTTCCTTGGGCGTCCTCCATCCCCCCTGCAGAGAAAGGCCTTTCTTAAATATTGCAAGAAGTAAAACTGTGTGTGTGTTCCTTCCAGAAGGCCTGCTGGAAGTTTTCCTCTCACTCCTTGCCAAATTTTTTTTCACAAGTTCTGAATTCCAAGGCCAGAGAGCTTTGCCCCAAAGCACCTTCTGGCCTTTCTTATGACTTAGCAAGGGAAGATCCATCATGTCTGACCAGAGATCTGGCAGAGCAGAGGCCGCCGTGGAAGCTATTTTCTGCATGGGTGTGGGAAAGGAAGCAAGGTCTACTTAGGAAAACCAAGGCTGTGCTATCAAAGGTGGGATTATGATTCACACAAGGTCTCTCTTTAATAGGACTCTGGCTGGGCCTTGAAGCCACAGGGGGGGAATTTTTGACCATGAGCTTGTGGTGTTTGTCCAGTTCTTTTGTTTCTAGTGGTTCTTCACCAAAAAATAAATGAATAGACAAAAAACTAAAACAAACCCCATCAACTAAAGTCTTTTAAACCATGCTTTTCTTTTTCTTTTTTTTTTTTGAGTTGGACTCTCATTCTGTTGCTCAGACTAGGGTGCAGTGGCATGCTCCCAGCCACTGCAGCCTCGACCTTCTGGGCTCCGACGATCCTTCCACCTCAGCCTTCCAAGTAGCCGGAACTACAGGCATGCGCTACCATGCCCGGCTAATTTTTGATTTATTGTAGAGACAAGGTCTCACCAAGTTGCCCAGGTGGGTCTCAAACCCGCGGGCTCAGGCAATCCACTCTCCTCAGCCTCCTAAAGTGCTGGGATTACAAGCTGAGCCATCAAGCTGGCCACCATGCTTTTCAAATTCAAACCAGTGTCTTGGGATCTTGGGAAACTCCATAGTCCTAGGGTGGGGTCTGAGAGCCGGCATTACTCACAATCACCCCCCCACCCGAGGGAGGTGGACTCCGTGGTTTTCAGCACCACATGGTGTTTCCAGCAGCTGGGCTCTAAATCCATGATGCTCAAGATGTGCTCCTGACTCTCTGCCCTGGAATAGTGTTAAAAAATGCAGATTCCTGCGGTCACCCCAGACTTCTTGAATTCCTGAGCGTGGAGACTGGGAATCTGCATTTTAGAGGAGACCCAAGATGATGGATTTGTTCACTAAGTCTTCAGAGTTACTGAAAACACCGTCCAGATACCCACAGCAGCACATCTGACCCTGAGGGACTACACCAGCTTTTCCAAACTCTGTCTCCTGCAGGAGGTTCACAGAGGCTCCCCAAAACATAGATGTGGAGGTGGGAGGGGAGGATCTGTGGTCAAATACAATTGGGGAGATGTCAGTAAAAGAGTTATGCTGATTTTCTCACAGCAGGACGTCTTGGGCCTTTGCTATGTGAACACGCGTTATGAGTCTTCAATATCACAATGGGGTTTGCAGCATTTCCTGACCTTGGACCCCTTTTGCTCAGAGCACGTCCCTGCAATTGTGTCTAGTGCAATACACATTGTGAAACACTTCATGAGAACACAGGGTGCTAGGTCTAGCAGCTCTTCCTTGGAAGGACCGGCCAAACGTTCTTCCACTCAATAGTCAAAATGGCAGCCCTGCGGTTGATTGACTTATAACGTGCAGGCCTGTGGGTGATCAGGCTCAACAGAAGCCACACCAGTACTATGAGAACATCGGTTTGGAGCCCCTGTCCTCCCCCAATGCCTCCCAAGGCCACTGCATTTCAGAATGGAGACCTTGTGCTGGGTCTTTTATCTGTAGCGGGACTAAGTCAGGCAGAAGAGCAGCAATTTAAATACACAGTGGAGGGTGACTTCGTTTTCAGAAAACGGGGGTGTGGAAGGTTTGGGGCCTCGCTTCACCCAGTTGACACTTTTGGCTCAGGTGATCATGGCAGGGCTGGCCCTCTGCCAGTCGCTTACGCCCCTCTGTGCTTCCCAGCCTGTGTCTGGACTCAGCCATCACTCGGTCATGCCTGCAAGAACTCTTTGAGGAGGGTTCTTTGACGCCCATTTCATAGATGAAGGACCTGAGACTCAGAGTGTCTCAGGGTCTTGCCCAAGGTCCAAAGCTAGTAATGATGGGCGAGTGGTTGTCCACTAAATTGTCAACCTCCAAAGCCTCTCCACTTCCGTATTTTTCGCAGGAAGCTGTGAGTAGCCATAGTCATATAAAGGCACCCTCTGATGTTGCATGACTTAGGGAGAGAAAAGTGAGGCTTCAGAAAACACGTTCATTTTCTAATTGTTCTCTCTCCCTCTGTCTCCTTCTTTGTCTCTCTTCCTCCCTCTCTCGCTCCCTCCTTGTCTCTCTCTCCTTCCATCCTTCCCTTTCTTTCTCTCTATCCTTTTTCTCTCTCCATTCCTCTCTCTCTCCTTCCATCCTCCCCTCTCTCCCTCTCTATCCTTCTTTGTCTCTCTCCATCTCTCTCTCTCCTTTCGTCCTTCCTCTTCTCCCTCTCTCCCCCTTTCATCCTTCCTTCTCTCCCTCCCTCTGCTGATTCTCAACCCAGAAAGGGCCTCTGGGAATGATCTCATCTGATCAGAAAGCCCCCGCCTTGGACAGCCTCTGACAGGCCTCCCTGGCACAGTTTCACCCCTGTTAGCCCAGAGCCTCATGTTTTATACCTGGGGGATTTCTATCCTAGCTGCTGCTGTCTTCCCCCTTTTGCTATTACAAAAACCACTGGCAACAGAGGGCAGGGGCCTCTGCTCTTGGCCTCTGATTTCCCCAAATGCCCGCCCTCCACCGGCTGCCCCTGGCCTCTCGCTGCCCGGTCTACCCTGCTCTGTTCCTCATCAACCTCCATTTCAAAGAGTCCACTGACAGGTCAGACAGAGCTGAGCCGACCACAGCCAGCGCAGTCCTGGCCCGGCAGGGGGTGGCAGCCTGGTGCCAGACAGTGACCTGCTGGGTCCCTCAGAAAGAAAAGAGGCTGTCACTGCCAACACCTCAGAGCAACAAGCTGGAACAGTTCTTTCTGCCTGAGGGGAGACCCTGTCTCTGGAGGGAGGTGGGAGGATTGGCCCCAGAGCTGAGAGTATTAGCAGGAACCACGAGGCTTCTCCTGCTGCATGAAGTAATATTCCCAACAGCCACAGGGAGAAAGGCCCTGACTCGGCCATCACACAAGCTTCCTGCTAGACTAGGAACATTGGAAGTGCTTGTTCCTAAGTTGTGTCATCCCTAAACCTGGCCATGGTCATGCTCCAGGCATGACAGTCCTGGAAATTTTCTCATTTAAACTTCAGACCTCGCCTCTACAAAAAATAAAAAATTCCAGGCATGGTGGCATGCACTACTCGGGAGACTGAGGAGGAGGATCGCCTGAGCCCAGGAGTTCAAGGTTGCAGTGAGCTATGATCGTGCTACTGCATTCCAGCCTGGGTGACAGAGTGAGACCCTGACTCTAAATAAATAAATAGATTAAAGGACTCTGACTGCTCTGTGTGGAACAGACCAGAAGCTAGAGGACCAGTATTGTATTGACAATTATAATCACAGGATCTGGAGGTAGATGATCTGGGTTCAAACCCAGGTCTGCAACATATTGGCTGTGCGGCCTTGGGCTAGCTACTTTACCTCTTTGAGCCTCTGTTTCTTCTTCTGTAGAATGAAAATAATAATCACACCAGCTTAATAGGTCTGTTGCAAAAGATTCTATAAGGCTTATGCAAAAGCATGTAGTGAATAGTAACCAATTTTTATATCTATCTATCAAGCATTTATCTACCCATTTATTTATTTTTGAGTCAGGGTCTCACTCTGTCACCCAGGCTGAAGTGGCACAATGACAACTCACAGCAGCCTCGACCTCCTGGGCTCAGGTGATCCTCCTGTCTCAGCCTCCCGAGTAGCTGGGACTATAGGTGGGTGCCTGCACACCCGGCTGACTTTTTGAATTCCCACTTTACAGATGGAGAAACCCAGTCCTGGAGGGAGTCAGTTACTTGGCTGGGGTGGGGAAACTGCTACTGGACTGGGAAGGTGGGATCCACAGTAGGCCCAACCTCAGAGTTGCTGCTCCTCCACCCTAGTCCATGCTGGAAGGCCAGTTTCACAGGATCCTCTGCCCTTTCTCTTCTTTAATGGATGATTATGAGACTTATGCACCTATTGTATCAACCCACAGGATGTCAATGGAAAGGGCAAGGAAAGCCCATTATACAGATGGGGAACAGTAGACCCAAGTGGCCATGTCTTACTGAGAAGAAATAATGTATTTTATACTTGGGTTTTCTTTGCATCAATAAAATGGAATCCCTGGTTCGTGGTGACTTGGGTGTCGTCTCTATGAATGCTTTTCTCTCTCTCTTTTTTTTTTGAGTTGGAGTCTCATTCTGTCGCCCAGGCTGGAGTGCAGTGACATGCTCATGGCCACCCCAGTGTTGACCTGCTGGGCTTCTGAGATCCTTCCGCCTCAGCCTTCCAAGTAGCCAGAACACTACAGGTGCATGCTACCATGCCTGGCTAATTTTTGATTTATTGTAGAGAGGAGGTCTCGCCAAGTTGCCCAGGCTGGTCTCGAACCTGTGGGCTCAGGCAATCTACTTGCCTTAGCCTCCCAAAGTGCTGGGATTACAGGCTGAGCCACCGAGCCTGGCCTGCTTTTTTCTCTTTATTATAGAAACGAAGTCTTGTTATGTTGCCCAGGCTGATCTCGAATTCCTGGTATCAAGTGATCCATCCTCCTGCCTTGACCTTCCAAAGTGCTGGGATTACAGGTATGAGCCATTGCACCCAGCCTGCATGTTTCTTAAAATCCTAAATGAAATTTACTTATCCCCAAATTGTCTTTGACTAAAAGCAACCGCTTCCTATCCCAAACATTCCTCATGAAAGTTCTTATTCGTTCAACTCATGTAGCAATGAGTTGATTAAGACAGACAAGGACCCAGTGGTTATGGCCTTAGATTCTAGAGGGGGAAACAGACAATAAACAAATGAATACATCACAGACTTTGAGAGAGTGAAAGTGTTTTGAAGACACTAAGCAAAGCAGGGCCCAGGGTTGGAGAGGGATGGGAGAGAGGATTTGCTGCTTTAGAGCAGGAAGCTAGGGAGGGCTTTTCTGAAGAAGTGATGTTTGTGTAGAAACCCAAATGAAGTGAGGAAATGAGTTATGGGAGATGAGAGGCCTGGGAGGTTTGTACAGGGGTGTGATATGAGCTGAGGTCTTGCTCTGTTGCCCAGGCTGGAGTGTGGTGGCACAATCATAGCTCACTGCAGCCTTGAACTCCTGGGCTCAAGTGATTCTTCCACCTCAGCCTCCCAAGTAGCTGGGACTACAGGTGTGCATCACCACACTCAGCTAATTATTATTAGTTTTATTTTTTGTAGAAATGAGGTCTTGTAGTCTTGCTTAGGTTGGTCTCCAACTTTTGGCCTCAAGTGATCCTCCCACCTGGGTTTCCCAAAACTGATCTAGGTGGATGTGGTAGAGGTGGAAAGCTGTTAGGAAACCATGGCCTTCATGGTTCAGAAAAGAGAATGGAGGGGCCAGGCAAGGGAGCATATGAAAACTATGTGGAAACATGCATAGACAAAGATGGCAGGTCAAAGGCCTGTGGACTGGCTACCCTGGCAGACAGTATGATTGTTGGGAAGTGATGACTTAGTGCCGCCCATCACAGGGCCAGGACTTTGAGAGATGGGCCCGTGGGTGGGCTGGGGTTTCCTCCCTGGCTGTGGCCTCTTTGACGCACAAGTTTCATGAGTGAGCACAGCAAACGTGAGAACAGAAGGAGCTTGCTCTGGGGCGCTGTTTCCCCGGGGCCGCTGCTTCCCTGTCTTCTCCCTGGACTCCCCTTTGTCTTCCTGATGACCCACGGCTCAGATTCGCTAGCATACCTGATATGCAGCTACTTTCAGAAAAAAGTCGGAGAGAAGCATGAATAAGACATTTAGAATCCGGAGAACTGGGCTTCCATCCTGGCCTCTCCCCTGCCTGCCTTTGGGGAAGCCAACCCCCAGTCCCTCAGTTTCTATGTGGGTTAAATGAAATCCTCTCAAAGCCGGCAACGAATTCAAAGATTTTTGTAACCTTGTGCTGGCTGAATGGAACGTGGCAGCAAGCCACCCAGCTTGGGGGCACTGGTTCCTGGTTTCTGAGGGAAAGTATTACTCATTCCAGAGCTGCTGGGGGTGGGACTGAGGGGAATGTATTATAACAGAGACCAAAAGATGGGGTCCTGGTTTTGAAATGTATGCATTACTTGAGAGGAGGAGCTTTTGACTGGGGGCAGTGTATGTTTTTAAAATCTCTGAAGTCACATCATACAGAGAGATACAGATACTTAGAGTGGCCATTGAAATCAAGTGGTGTTAAGGTACTTTCTATGGACTCTCTAGCAACATCATAACAGGCCTATGACGTTGGTATCATTATCTCTAGTTGACAGTGAGGCTCAGGGAGGTTGGGTTCTTTGCTCAAGGAAGTGCAACTAGTAAGATCAGGAGCCAGAATTTACAGTCAGGTCTGTCTCATTCCAAAGTCTGTGGACCCCAGTGGTAATGGGCACTGCATTACCTGTCTTAGATGGGGGATATGGGAGAAACAGGAGAATGTCATAAAAGGCAAGGGACCAGCACTAGCTGTCACCCGCCCTTCTCAGCAGGCTCTTCCCACATTCGCCTTTTATTCCAACACTTTTTTTTTTTTTTGAGTTGGGATCTCACTTTCTCACTCAGGCTGGAGTGCAGTGGCACCATTGTGGCTCACCATAGCCTCGACTCCTAGGCTTAGGTGATCCTCTTGCCTCAGCCTCTTGAGTAGCTGGGATTACAGACATGTGCTACCATGACCAGGCTAATTTTTTGATTTTTTTTTTTTGTAGAGATGAGGTCTTGCTATGTTGCCTAGGCTGATCTCTAACTCTTGGGCTGAAGCAATTCTCCCGCCTCAGCCTCCCAAAGTGCTGGAATTACAGCACAGTCCGCAAGCCCCATCCAGGCCTGTCCGGGCCCAGCCTTCGCCTCCTCCATTCTCCACATGGCCTCTACGCAGCAACGTGTCAACCTTCTTGAGGTCCCACATGGGCATTGCTGTTTCCTGCCTCTGTGTCTTTGCTGTTCCCTTCACCACAATGCTTTCCCCGACTTTCTTATCTCATTCCTCTTTATCTTTAAACATTCATGCTTCACCTGCTTTGGAAGTCTTGAGTCACTGTGCCTGACTATATTCTAACACTCTTGAAAGGAGGATGGATCCCAGGAAGTTGGAGCCTTGAGCTCCTTCTTTTGACAAGCCTCTGTGGCAGGGACCTCAGTGTGCCCAGGGATGTCCCCAGGGCCCATCTGCCCATCAAGTCATCGCTGCCTCAGGATGCAAAGCTGCTTGGCCTGTCTCCCCCCATCAGCTGCCCAAGGTAGCCGTGCTGGAAGGAATCACTCTGCCATCACTTGGGCTTCCCTTGAAAGGGCATGCGATATGCTAAGTCAGTGGTTCTCATAGTGTCGGCATCACCTGGGCACTTGTTAGACAGGCACGTTCTCGGGCTCCATGCCAGACCTGTGGAAGCCAAAACCCTGGGGGTAGGCCTGGCCATCTGTACAGAGCTTTCCAGGTGATCCTGATGCTCCCTGATGTCTGAGAGCCTACATGCTGACTGTTTTGCACGTGTTAGCTCATCTAAGACCCACAGCTTCCTATGAGGCAGGAGCTAGCCTTAGCCTCACTTTGCACAGGGCACAACCGAGGCTCAAAAGTTGCTGAGCTCACACGGTGAGTGAGTGGAGGAGCTGGGGGACACGACCTTAAGCTCCCTGACCTCGAGGCCTCCCAGCTGCCCTGCCAGGCCATATCCCTGCCCCACAATGAAAGAATGCCCATGTGCAATGGAGGAGATGTAATGAAAGGCCCCACCTGCTTCTCAGCTGTGGGAGCGTCTAGCGATAACTCAGCTGACATATCAGCCCTCTATCTGAGGGAAAGGTATGGCTGCAGTCTGGGAGACTGAGGTGTTCTGTGGGGGGAGGAAAGAGTGACCCCACTGGAGGCATTGCCCTCTGCCCAGCACGGTCTGCAAGCCCCATCACAGCCTGTCTGGGCCCAGCCTCTACCTCCATTCTCCACATGGCCTCTACGAGGCAATATGTCAACCTCCTTGAGGTCCCACATGGGTATTGCTGTTTTCTGCCTTTGTGCCTTTGTGTTTGCTGTTCCCTTCACCCACAATGCTTTTCCTTCCTTCCTTATCTCATTCCTCTCTATCTTTAAGCATTTGTGCTTCACCTGCTTTAGAAGTCTTCGATGCCCTCCTATGGGCAGTCACAGTCCCTGGGCCTTACTTCTCTCATGAACCCTTGATATATGGCTTATTAGTGACTGATTTTTTCCCCCCAGCCCATCACCTAGGCTGGAGTGCAGTGGTGTGATAATGGCAAACTACAGCCTCGAACTCCTGGTCTCAATTGTTCCTCGCACTTCAACCTCCTGAGTAGCTGAGACAGGTACACATCACCACACCTAGCTAGTTTTTTTTTATTGGTAGGGATGGGGTCTTTCTATGTTGCCCAGGCTGGTCTCAAACTTCTGCTTCAAGTGATTCTTCTGGCTTGGCCTCCCAAAGGGCTGGGATTATAGGTGTACCATTATGCCTGCCCTATGACTGTTTTAATGTGTACTTTTCCCACCAACAGACCCTGGATTCTTTGCAGGTAGAGTCTGAGTCTCATTCATTTTTGAGTGCTGGCACAAAGTGGAGCACATGTTTGTTGAATGAATAAATGATTTTGGGAGCGTCTCTGTCTAGGAGTATGACCATTGTGGGGGAAGGTGTTGGCTGTCATTGCCATCAATGACAAGTTGTCTGAACAGGGCTACAACTAAAATGAGGTGAGTGAGGGGCCTAAGGCAGTGGTCCCCAACTTTTTGGCATCAGGGACTGGTTTCGTGGAAGATAACTTTTCCACAGATGGAGTGGGGGGATGTGCAGTCAAACCTCACTGCTAATGTTAATCTGTATTTGTAGCTGCTCCCCAGCATTGGCATCACTGCCTCAGCTCCATGTCAGATCCTCAGGCATTGGATTCTCATAAGGAGCGCGCAACCTAGATCCCTCGTGGGTACAGTTCACAGTAGGACTCGTGCTCCTATGAGAATCTAATGCCGCCGCTGACCTGACAATAGGTGGAGCCCAGGCAGTAATGCGAGTGATGGGGAGTGACTATAAATACAGATGAAGCTTCACTCACTTGCTGTTCACCTCCTGCAGTGCGGCCTTCCTAAAAGGTCATGGACCAGTATCAGTCTGTGGCCCTGGAATTGGGGACACAAGTGAAGAAGATGCTCACCCATAGGTGCCCTGGGTGCCTCTGCTCTTGCTAGTCTAGGACCCAGCTCTGAGACAGACCTTGGCTCAC
Organism: Tarsius wallacei; assembly: GCA_963574415.1. Taxonomy (NCBI): domain Eukaryota; kingdom Metazoa; phylum Chordata; class Mammalia; order Primates; family Tarsiidae; genus Tarsius; species Tarsius wallacei. Next base: position 13,946 of record CAUYQG010195599.1, read on the forward strand.
ACCTGTACTGGCAGGCACCCATTCTCCTGAGGGTCACTGGATCCTCTTGGCGGTAACACAGCATGAAAAAAAAAACCTTTTGGATGCTGAGCCGGGAAACCAGGGCTCCAGCCTCAGGTCTGCCCTGCCTGCTCTTTGACCTTGAAGATGTTACTTTCCCTTTTTGGGCTCTGTAGCAGCTGGGGACTTTATATTTTAGCCTTTTTGTGTCTGATATTTCCAGACGCCCATGGGTGAAATCATCCTGTGATTCCCATCAATGAGAGGAGGTAGTGTCCCTCCGTGCATGAGGCCACAGAGTTCTAGGAAACCGGGGAAGTGGAGGGGACAGCTCAGGAATGACGTCCCTAGAGGACAGGCAGAAGGAGAGTCACCTTGGATAGGTTTGGCTTTTGCTGGGAGTGGGGAGAGAGAGTGGGGTGCAGAGGTTTGGGGAACACCTTGCAGTTTTCTTTGGATTTGCATTTGGCCACAGTTCTGGCCTCCCTCCAGTTCCCCAGAGCTCTTGGCTGAGGAGATAGAAAGTCAAAGAAAAGAGCACAGGCCCTTGGCAGCTGCTCTTGCTGGGCTGTGGAGAACGCCTCGCTATTTAAAGCCCAACTGTTCTATCTTCCCCGCTACCCCCTCACCCTCAATACCTCCCCAGCATTCTGGTGCTAAGCACTTTGTGGCAAAAATGCATTCCAAGTCCAAAACTGGGCAGAAAAAGTGAACACCAATGGTATGCTTGTTGCAGAATCTGTGTTTCTGAGGTTAAGTACTCATGGTCTGCCCTGCCCTGAGCCCAAACACTCAGGGCCATGAGGGGCTCCGAGGAGGGCTCTTGACCCGGGCTCTGAATCCTGGCATGGCTACGTTTTAGCTGTGGGAGCTTGGGCAAAGCACTTCACCTCTCTGGCTTCTAGTTTCTGCTTCTATGTGAAGGATCATGAGAGGCTTTAAGGGCTCTTGTGAATATTGTCATGATTTATCTGGGCATGTGGGTAAGGTCTCAGCACAGGCTTGGCCTTTGGTGAGGGCTCAATGTCTCAGGCCTTGGGCACTCCCTGTTTGGATCTGGCGATCCCTCAGACAGATATGTTCCTGGGAGTTTTTGCCTTTTCTTCTTTTTTTAGAGACAGGGTGTCACTCTGTTACCCAAGCTGGAGTGTAGTGGTATGATCCAATCTCACTGCAACTTCAAACTCCTGGGCTCAAGTGACCCTCCCGTCTCAGTCACCTGAGTAGCTGGGACTATAGGCACATACCACCTCACCTGGCTATTTACATTTGTTCTTTTTTGTAGAGATAGGGGTCTTGGTATGTTGCCCAGGCTTGTCTCAAACTCCTGACTTCAAGTGATCCTCCCACTTCGGCCTCCCAAATTGTTGGGATTACAGGCATGAGCCACCGTGGTGGGCCTTAGGAGATGTTAATGTCTATGCTGAATCTCTTAGCCTTGGCATTATTGACAATTTGGGCTGGATTATTCTTTGTTGTGGGAGAACTTTCCTATGTGTGTAGAATATTTAGCAGCAAACTTGGCCTCTACCTACTAGACGCCAGTAGCTCCTCCCCATCTTCACTGATGTGTCTCATTAATTGTGTCCCGCCACTGCCAGGGGTCCCCTGGAAAGGGAGTTGCCCTGGTGGGCAGTCACTGGTCTGGACTGAGGGGATGACTGTGGGAGCAACAGAGCTAATAGTGGCACCAGGTTCTTGAGTCTTTATTCAAATGCTAGTCACAGACACTAGGATGGTACATGCTACCATCTAGGCAGAGGCTCTGGCCAAAGTACAAGTGCAGGAGCCAACATAGTGATGGAAACGCCGCTTTGTTGCCATCAGTTAAATCTGCGATTTAATCCTTTAATTCCCTAAAATAAGTCCATGGTGCTTTCAATGATGAACACTTTTCAGATTATGTATTTTCATCACAATTTTATGATGAATATTTGATTTGTCATCTCATCAGGAAAAAAAACTATAATCCCTTTAAGAGACACTTAATAACCACTTAAACTACTAAAGACTTGATTAGAAAAGACTGAGGTGCTATGTTGGGTAAACTCATGAACTTTTAAACATTCCCTTAAAAAAACCAAAAAACCAAAAAACCAAAAAACAAATTTAGTGGTCAAATACATTTACCAGGAAAAGGTTTTCAATGGCAAAGTTTTATCTTTGAGGTGAGTTTTCTTGAGGCCTTGTTGCAAGAACATAAAATCTATACTTGTCTGAATCCTCTTCACAAACACTACCCCATTTTGGATGTGTTTTATAGGGAAATGAGGCAATGGTTTTAAAGGAGAGCATAGTGGTTAGCTGAAAGGCCTATTTTGAGTCTTGCTTTCTTGAGTCTCTGTATTCTTATCTGTTAGATGGAAATAAGATGGTATAGACTTATGGGACTTATATTTCCCAATGATGAAAGAGACAACCTGTAAGAAAATATATCCATGGAAACATTTTGGAGTGTGAGTGACATTTTTGTAAAGGAAAAACTAACTGGTGATTGGAGAGGCAGTGGGGGACTTCATAGGGTCAACGAGGCCCTTTCTGGGGAGGGGGCATTTAAGCTAAGAACTGAATGACTAGAAGAAACCAGTGATACAAAGTGACTGAGTTGAGCACTTCCAGCCTTGGCCCAGCAAAGGCCCTGGGGTGGGACAAAGCTTAGCATGTGTGGGAACCTGAGCACTGGCTGAGTGGATGGCGCAGAACTTCCAGACAGGGTGGGAGAGGACAGGTCAGGGACAAGGCAGGGTGAAGCAAATCCTTCATTTTAAAAATTTTATTTTTATTTAATTTTATTTTTTTGTAGAGATGAGGTCTCGCTATGTTGCCCAGGGGGGTCTTGAACCCCTGGGCTCAAGTGATCCTCCTGCCTCGGCCTCCCAAAGTGCTGGCCATTTGATTTTGATTTTAACTACATGAGAAGCCCCTTGGGGACATGAACTGATCAGATTCACAACGTAAAACGATTGCCCTGGCTGCTGTGTGGACAGAGGCCCGGGGGCAAGAGCAGCAGTGGAGAGAATCCTGGGAGGCCATTTCCATAGTCCAGGTTCATAGAAAGCTCTGTACAGTGCTTGGTGCCTCTGAGCTACCCAAAGAGTACTGACTATGATGTGTATATACAATAGAGACTAGTTTCTATTCTTTTTTCTTTTTCTTTTAAAAATATTTATTTATTTAGTTTTGAGTTGGGGTCTGTGTTGCTCAGGCTGGAGTGCAGTGGCATGATCACTACTCACCGCAGCCTTGACCTCCTGGGTTCAGGCGATCCTTCTGCCTCAGCCTCTTGCGTAGCTGAGGCTACAGGTGCACACCACCATACCTTGCTAATTTTCTTTTCTTTTTTTTCTTTTTTATTTTTTTTGAGTTGGAGTCTCACTCTGTCGCCCAGACTGGAGTGCAGTGGCCGCTCCCGGCCACCGCAGCCTCGACCTGCTGGGCTCCGGCGATCCTTCCGCCTCAGCCTTCCAAGTAGCTGGAACTACAGGTGCGCGCT
>CAUYQG010195602.1:0-17940 GCA_963574415.1 Tarsius wallacei
AAGCTTCATTCATGTTAATTAAAAATATAAACACCTTCACCACCATCATAACTAAACATAGGCTATCATTCTAACCCCTAGCAGAGACTAAATTTTTTTAAATACATGAAATACTAGAATTGAGTATTTAAAACATTCTAAAAGAAAACGTCACTATCTAAAGCCCTGCAGCAGGGCTCTGCAGGCACGATAAACACATTGATCTGGTCATCAGATGTTTATTGAGCACCGATAGTAAGTGAGGTACTATCTTAGTACTGAAAAGTGACAATTATGGTACAGTTATGTCCCAGTGTTTTACGTGTATCACTCCATTTAATCCTCATAAAAACCTAGAAGGTAGGTACCTATGTTAGAAACATATTAGACAAATTAATACATCCTGGTTCAAATGTTAACTTTAAAGATAAAAGGTCCAATTTTTTAAAAGCTCACATTAGCCATTCATCCATGAAACAAATTATTTTCAGCAATCTGGGTACTGATATTTCACACAGAATTTCAACATACTCTAGGAAGTACTGGGTAAGGTTTTCTTAATAGTTTCTTCTTTTGTTTTTTATTTTTATAAAATTTTTTTTCTGATTTAAAAGAGCAATTGATATTTACGTCGACAAATTTTGAATTAGAGTGATAGATTATTTTTCAGAAATCCACAAGATAATGAGCATACCGAATAAAAACTATACCATTTTTTTTCTTTTTTCTCTATTGTTTAACGCAGCATTTCTAAACTCAGTATAGTTATCAATTGACTCACCAGGAGGCGGCGGTGGGGCTGGTGCTGGACTCTTAGGAGCAGAGTCGTCTGGGTTAATTGGTTCTACCCGGTGACTCCTTTTCATTCTTAGTTTCTTAGTTCTCCTTTTGCCATTATCTACAAGAATATAAACATGAAACTTTTTACCTTTGGGGAAAAAGTGAACTTTTATAATAGAAAGCAAAGAACAAAACAAGAATATTGGTATTATTAACACAGAAACGTCTTCTATTCAACTTTGGAATTGTCATCAATAACCAACTGTGAACTTGCATTTACTAAGAATAAAAGTTTTAAGTGATGGCTTATTGAATGAATGAATGATTACTGAATATGATACAAACAGCCAAAAGTCTGTTTTGAGTTCTAAGAGAGGTTTTTCGGAAAACAAAAAGAAAAGATCACATTTACAAAAGCAACTTGCGGCCGGGCTCAGTGGCTCAGCCTGTATCCCAGCACTTTGGGAAGCCGAGGTGAGTGGATTGCCTGAGTGAGCCCGCAGGTTCAAGACCTGCCTGGGGAACTTGGTGAGACCTCATCTCTACAATAAATAAAAAATTAGCCGGGTGTAGTAGTGCACGCCTGTAGTTCCAGCTACTTGGAAGGCTGAGGCGGAAGGATCGCCGGAGCCCAGCAGGTCGAGGCTGTGGTGGCCGGAAGCAGCCACTGCACTCCAGTCTGGGCGACAGAGTGAGACTCCAACTCAAAAAAAAACAAACAAAAGCAACTTGCATTTCTTCCAAATGTCATACAAAACAAACATGATTGTCTAATTGCAGGAGTTTCCATGAAACTCAGAACGGCCTGGGGACAAAGGCTACAATATTCAGGTCTGGGCCATATAGTATATTTGATTTTCTCATTGGGTTATGTAGAATGATTCTAGGTATAAATAGTCCCAAAACAATCCTTTGAAATGTGAATAAAGATCTTAGTCAAATCTAAAAATCTTGCTCACTGATGCTTAGAATGAGGAATATCCAATACGAATATATGTAATTGAAACTACATTAGTAGACTAGCAGAATTGAATTTCTGTTCTTTCTTTAAAAAATATATTACAAAGTCTTACTTAAGCATAAACAAACATTTTAAGGATATCTATGTTAATGTGTAAATTTTAACAAGGTAAACCAGGATTGCACAGTAGTAACCAAATTTAGAACATCAAAGTTACTGCAATATTTCTTTTTTTTTTTTTCTTTTTGAGTCAGAGTCTCACTCCGTCACCCAGGCTGGAGTGCAGTGGCGTGCTCATGGCCACTGCAGCCTTGACCTGCTGGGCTCAGGCGATCCTTTCATCTCAGCCTTCCAAGTAGCTGGAACCACAAGCCCATACTACCACATCCAACTAATTTTCTGATTTACTATAGAAATGAGGTCTTGCCATGTTGTTCAGGCTGGTCTCAAACTCCTAAGCTCAGGCAATCCTCTCACCTCTGCCTCCCAATGTGCTGGGATTATAGGCGTAAGCCTCCACGCCCGGCCTATTGCAATATTTCAACTGACAATTTCAAACTGCTAAATTTATTTTTATATGTAATATATTATTTAAAATGGGAATTATCTATAACATAAAAAATATTTAGTATCTGTGAAGCCTGCAAAGCAATAAAAACAAACATATTTAGAAACAAACTATTTTTCTATATAAATTTGTGTCATTTGAAACATTTGACTTCAGATAAAAAGAAAGAAGTCTTTTTACATTAAAACAGTAAGTTTTACAACTGGAGGAATACAAAGAGAGCTCCACAAAATAAGGTACTTGAGGATGGGCAGAGCTCAGGGTCATGAGAGAACAGAAGATGGGACCAGATTCTCTGGACTGAGGTCTCTGCCTATACACAGGTAAGACATATGATCTTAAACAAGTTATCAACCTCCTCAAGTCCTTGGTTTCCTCATTTATATAATGGGGCTAATATACCCAGGATTGCTATGCTAAATAGCACAATGCTATGTTGAATAATACAGAGCATCTTAAGGCATGTTTCAAAGTATAAAATGTAATGTTAGTTATTATTGTAATTATACTGTTTACTCTCTTAGATCTCCCTATGCTTTGTTTTCAAACCATTTGCCAAATCATTTTGTTCTTTAACAATATATCACCAGGCTGGGTGGCTCAGCCTGTAATCCCGCGCTTTGGGAGGCTGCGGTGAATGGATTGCCTGAGACCCGCCTGGGCAACTTGGCGAGACCTCATCTCTACAATAAATCAAAAAATTAGCCAGGCGTGGTAGTGTGCCTGTAGTTCCAGCTACTGGGAAGGTTGAGGCGGAAGGATCGCCGGAGCCCAGTAGGTCGAGGCTGCGGTGGCCGGGAGCAGCCACTGCACTCCAGCCTGGGCGACAGAGTGAGACTCCAACTCAAAAAAAAAAAACAACAATATATCAGTGTTAGCATACTTTTTACAAACTTGAAGACACCACTGTAATGCATCTACATTCTTTTGAACTCTGCTGACAGAGGTATATGAGTATGAACATGACTGTCGTAACTTCCCAACTGACAAAAGCATAACTTTCAAGTCTAATATTTTTCATCTAGCAAAATATCCATGTTAGTCAATGCACCTCAAGGATTGAAGTCTTATTTTCATATACCATGTGATACTATAACAAATTATTATCTCCATGAAGTCATATCACTAACTAGAAATGCAGGGAAGTGACAATTATTTGGCATCTCCCACATGGCACACACTGCTAGGAACATTGTAAAGCTATTTTATACGTCACCCTAAAAGCTCTGTGAAGAAAGATGATGTTGTTAATTCCCATTTTAGACATGAAGAATGTTATATAACTTAACATATATCTACTAGATGAGAGTCAAGATTCTATTCCAGGTTGTCTGATTCCAAATGTAGACTATCTCTCTATGGCAACAGAAGACATGAAAGTTCTATTAAACCATATAATCAGTTAGGAGGAAAAAAAGGAATTGTAGGTTGAAGATTTTTTTATTTTATTTTTTAAATTTTTAACCTTTTTTTTTTTTTTTGAGTCAGGGTCTCACTCTGTCACCCAGACTGGTGCAGTGGCATGATCACAGCTCACTGCTGCCTCAACCTTCCGAGCTCAGGCAATGCTTTCACCTCAGCCTCCTGAGTAGCTGGAACTACAGATACATGCCACCACACCCAGCTAATTATTTGGATATTTTTATAAAGACAAAGTCCTACTATGCTGCCTAAGCTGGTCTGGAACTCCTGGCCCCAAGCAATCCTCCCATTTCGGTCTCCCAAAGTGCTGGGATTACATGTATGAGTCACTATGCCTGGCCTTACATGATATTAAATAAGAGAAAAATAACTTTTGACAAGACTTTTAAAACACGTTCTGCTAATGATGTCTGCATCCTAGAGAAATAGCCAGTCAACAAGGAAAATGATGCCGCAGTAGCATTATAAGGCTTACAAAACACTTTTTTTAAAAAAGCTTTAGAGATGTTCCATATATTCCAAGGATATTTGAGCACTATGCTGTATTCCAAATTTACAAAGATAAAATTGAATTTTCTGCTGAAAATTTTAGGGTTACCATGAGTCACATTTTGTGTCATCATGGAAAAAAAAACATGTTAGCCAGGTGCAGTGGCTTATACCTGTAATCTCAGCACTTTGGGAGGCAGAGGCAACAAAATTGCCTGAATTCAGGGTTTCAAGACCAGCCTGGGCAACTCGGCGAGACTTCGTTTCTACAATAAATAAAAAAAATGAGCTGGGCATGGTGGTGCGCACCTGTAGTTCCAGCTACTTGGAAGACTGAGGTGGAAGGGTCACCTGAGCCCAGCAGGTTGAGGCTGTGGTGGCCATGAGCATGTCACTGTACTCCAGCCTGATAAAAAATAAATTTTAGGAACAAATTGGCTAATGAGTAATTAAAGAATATGAGAAAATCATGACACTTGAAGGCAAAAAAATTATAGTACTTTTTGGTGAAAATAAACATGCTAAATGAAGTATATAGGCTTTATTTATAAATACACATGAAAATCACGATAGATAACTAGCTGTGTTACCTGACTCTGATGATCGCTGGTCTGTCTCATCTTCATTCTCCAGCTGTTGTGTTAAGGCCTCCTTATAACTGTCTACTAGTCCAAGTTCATCGTGTTTTTGGCTACTGTCACCAATCTGGTTCTGTGTCTCTATTTGCTCAGGCTCTATTCTATGTTTTAGGTGGTAGTCATCACTGTCTTTCTCCATCTTCTGCTTCTTTTTTTCTTTTTCAAGTTTTTTTTCATTCTAACAAAAAAATAAAACATAGCATCATATTATAAAGGTTATATCTAAGATAGTTTTAATTGAGGAATCAAATACCTTAACAGCATTTGGTAACTTCAAGGCATGGTGAGATTTCTATTTTAAAATTATTTGTTGAACATATCATTAAAACATGCTAATTGCCAGGCATTCAGTAACCACAGAGAAAGAAAACAAACGTTACCAATAATTCCACAATCTAGGATGATCGCTATCAGTGTATAATCACCAAGAGATACTTTTTTCTGCCTACACCCACATGCACAGACATACATCACCCACAAACATACACAAACGCAATTCTTTCTTTATACATATTTATGAGTCTGTTGTCTAAACAGACTCTTTACACATATTTATGAGTCTGTTGTCTAAACAAAGAACAGTTGAAGTTTTTATTAACAATATATATTTCTTTCCATGTCAATGAATATACGAAGTGCTTAGAATAGTACTTCACATATAGCAAATGTTATTTAAGGGTTAGCTTCTATTATTTTAATCAATTATCAATTATTTTTATAAATTATTTTAAAAGGTTATGGCATTACTAACTTTACCATTTCCCTATCAATGGACGAAGATGTACTTCCAATAGTATACTATTATTTTTAAAAATTGTCATCCTAATAGTTTTTTAGATTAAATTCCTAACAGTAGAACTGTTGGATGAGTGGGTAAGCACATTTTAAAATGTAACATATAGTCCCAAACTTCCCTTCAAAAACTGAATTTATTTATGCCCCAGGCAAAGGGTTGGGAAAGTGACTTTGCTCTACCTTTTCTCAATGCTGCATATCATTACTGACTTTCTATATGTCTCTTCCAGACCAGGTACAGTGGTTCAAGCCTGTAATCCCAGCACTTTGGAAGGCTGAGGAAGAAGGATGGCTTGGGGCCAAAAGTTTGAGACCAGCTTGGGCAACATAGAGAGACTCTATCTTTACCAAAAACAAGTCAAAAGAAAAAAAAAAAGAAAGAAAGAAAAAAGAAAATATACACACATCTATATATATATTTGGCAAGATATATATATGTATATATACATATCTCTCCCAAATTAATCAATATTTCACTTTTTACCTTACTGTTGTCTTAATTAATTTGATTTAACTGAGTTTAATTTTTTTTATCACTAGGAAAGTTGAATTATTAAATACCCTTACTGACATTTTAATTTTTTCAACTGCCTTTGGTAACCAAATGCCCACTTTTCTATTGGATTCTCATTATTTTCGCAGTAACTTGTAAGAGTTATTTTATTTTCCTATGTGCCACTAGGACTAGACACATAGGATGATATGCCCTAATTTTCACTAGGGTTTGTTATGTTTATTTTTGTTTTCACTTTGTAGAACAGCTCCTGGCACAGTGGCTTACACCTATAATCTCAACACTCTAGGAGGCTGTGGTAAAATCACTTGAGTTTAGCAGATCCAGACCGGACTGGGCAACATAGCAAGAACTCATCTCTACAAAAAAAAAAAAAAAAAATTAGCCAAGCATGGTGACACATGCCTGTAGTACCAGCTACTAGGAAGCTTGTGGTGGAAGGACTGCCTGAGTCCAGGAAATCAAGGGAGCAATAAGCCATGATCATGCCACTGCTCTCCAGCCTAGATAACAGAGTGACTCTGACTCAAAAAGAAAGAAATATATAAATAAATAAACAGAATATGATAAGAACCAACCATTTTTCACTTTATGATTGATTAGTGGCTAGAAACTGTCTGGCCTTGAAACTTTTTCCTCCTCTAAGCATATCAATATTTACCTATATTATCTACTAATATTTTTAAGGCTTCACTTTTTAAATACATTTAAGTCTTTGACACTTCTGAAATTTAATTGGTTATACAGTATTCAGTAATTTTACTTTTTTCCAAGTGATCGTTCAGTTGTTCCAATACTCTTTTTCCTGAGAGTTTAAATGTTACCTTTATTTTATACTGAATACTCATACACAATTAGGCTTATTACTATCTGTTCCACTGATCTCTCTGTCAAAGGTGCATTTTGATGCTTCGGCACAATGCAAACAGACTAAAGGAGACGTTTTACAAAAAAGAGAGAGAAAGAGAGAGAAGGTTTGTATGCATAAAAGGAGAGTACAGGTAATTTGTTTTCATTTCTTTACTGACCATCTTCTTAAAATTATCATGGCTTAAAAGCATAGTAACTTTATCTCCCCCAAGACATGTATTAACTTAGGAACTTTTTATATATGTCACCAGGATTGTTTGATTCTTTATATTGTGAAAAATACAATGCTGGGTGAAGCAGTAGGGCCTTATAAGTAATTTATACCCATGGTACTATAAAACGATTGGTCATTATTTATAAAGTGAGCTTTATTAGACACACAGAGTAAATTCATGTTTCAAAGTAAAAGGTAAAACTTGATTTCCTTTTTTTTCTATCGATGTTTTTAAAAGAACAAAAAACAAAACTTGACGAATATAATATCTGATAGGAAGGAGATAAAACATTAGGTCATGCTATTAAGATGGCATTACTATACTTAGAAAAGCACCAATTTCGTGTGAATGCAGTGAGGTTAATGAAAGATGGAACACAACTTACCTTCTGGTACCTAAGCAACTTAAGACTGCTTGCATTAAATAAAGGATCACCCACACTATCCAAACAACTTCTTACCCATGGTGGGAGCTGTCTCCTTCCTACGAAGCAGCCCAAAGTTTAAATAACCATCCTCCTTTCTGGCTCTGAGTAAATGGAGGAAGTTTAGGAAGCAATGTCTTGGAGGATGCATGGCTGCTGAAGGTCACTAAGCAGAGTCAGTACAAATTCTGAACACTAGCAGAAAATGAAAACAAAAATACAGATACCCACACACGCGCGCACACACACGACACTATACTTTTTTTTTTTTTTTTTGAGTCGCAGTCTCACTCTGTCACTCAGGCTGGAGTACAGTGGCACGCTCACGACCACTGCAACCTCGACCTGCTGGGCTCGGGTGACCCTTCCGCCTCAGTCTTCCAAGTAGCTGGAACTACAGGTGTGTATCATCAGACCCAGCTAATTTTTTTGATTTATTGTAGAGACGAGGTCTTGCCAAGTTCCCCAGGCTGGTCTCGAAACCCTGAGCTCAGGTAATCCTCTCACCTCTGCCTCCCAAAGTGCTGGGATTATGGGCGTGGGTCACCATGCCTAGCTAATACCCCTTCTTTGTAATTAAAATCTACAAATTAATGTTGGTAAATTTTCTGATGATTTAAAATGAAAATAAGTGGTATTCAGATATAGAAGGGTTTACTGTAATTTGAAACATCCTTAAGTATCCTAAAAAAACAGAAAATAGTTTCTGGACTCTAATGCATTATAAGCTTCTAAATGTTATGGCAAAGGGATAGTAATAGCATGATGAAAACACAGAAAATGTAAGTAAGAGTAAATACATTACTACCACATGAAATAAATGACAAAAAATAGATTTACTAGCACAGCAACTCTAACAATTGCTTCATTCATCCTTGATTTTCATTGTCATTTAATTCAAGTCATATCTCCTGTTTAACAGTAGATCAAAAGATAAGAAGAGAAAAAGCAGTAAACCTTTCATTAGCCTCATATCTTTAATTTCTTTCCAAAATAATCTCTCTGGAGCAACACTTCTAGTCTTCTAGTTTTCTGTCTCCTTCCCCAACTCCCCACCTCCATTCCTAACATCCCACGTTATAACGTAAGATATAAAGATGACATCTGTCACCATCCATACCTCAATGATCACAGACGCTATTGGCTGGAAAGGATTAGTTGGTTCTGGGTCCAACTCAGCCAGACCACCGTTTCCATCGAGCTCAGCTTGCTCCTCTTCTCTTTGCTTTCTATTGTTTGAGGGGGAAAAAATGAAATTCTGAGAAAGTGCTGAACCATGTTTAAGAACATCTGCAATAGGTTTATGGCAAATAAACTTAGTCATTTAAACATCTAAACATGGCTTTGTAAAAATACTTCTTTTATTTTAAAGATATGGGGTACAAGTCAGGAGTAGATATTTAAGTAATCTATGTGCAGGTGAAGTTTGGGCCTCCAACGGTCCTCCCGTCCCCTGGTATAGGATCACGTACCCTCTATGTTGTTATCTGACCCACCCTTCCTCCCTCCCCTGGCAGTATCCCACAACTGACGATCCCTCCCTCGTGCTATTGTGAGTGAGAACATGTGGTTTTTGGTTCTTTGTTTCTGTAACAGATCGCTAAGATTGTCTCCAATTTCACCCAATTTGCTGAAAAGTCCATGATTTTGTACTTCTTTATGATTGGGTAGTATTCCATGGTGTTTATGTACCACATTTTCTGTATCCAGTCTACTCTGGATGGGCAGTAGGGTTGGTTCCATGTTTTTGCCATTGTGAATAGTGCAGCAATGAACATGCGAGTGCAGGTATCCTTTCTGTAGAATGATTTGTGCTCCTCTGGATATATTCCCAAGAGGGGGATTGCTAGCTGGTCTTGAAGGTCAATTTCTAGTTCCCTTACACATGGCTTTTAATTACTGAGAGCATTTCAGAAATTCTTATGTAGGTGATAGGCCTCTACACCATGTAAAGATTAATCATTCCATTTGAATTTTGGAATAAAGAAATGCTGACAAAAATGACATTGTCTATGACTGACTTCTTGGTTTTGTTTTGTTTTTTTAGTTGGAATCTCACTTTTGTCACCCAGGCTGGAGTGCAGTGGCACACTCACAGCTACCACAGCCTCAACGTGCTGGGCTCCGGCGATCCTTCCGCCTCAGCCTTCCAAGTAGCTGGAACTACAGACGCACGCCACCACACCCGGCTATGACTGACTTCTTAATATCAGTGGTGCAAATTATTTTTTCCATGTGCCAAGGGTGTACATTGATCAACTTATTAATTACCTCCAAATCAATGCTTTTTACTGGTGTTAACAAATAAATACGTCCTCTTGTTAGCTCTCTTCTTAAGGGTTACATCTTCTGTTGTAAAATAAAACTGGGAAAACATTCCTTGAACTCAACCCATGTTTCTATTTCTATACAAACATGTTTCTTGCTTATTATATAAAAGTAAAAGATCAGACCACGCACAATGGCTCACACCAGGAATCCCAGGACTCTGGGAGGCAGAAGTGGGAGTATTACTTAAACCTAAGAGTTTGAGACCAGTCTGGGCAACATGGCAAAACTCAGTCTCTACAAAAAAACTTTTTAATTAGATGGGCATGGTGGCGGCTGCCTGTAGATCCAGCTACTCAGGAGGCTGAGACGGAAGAACTGCCTGATCCCAGGAGGTTGAAGCTGTGGTGAGCAGGGGTCATGCCACTGCACTCCAGCCTGGGTGACAGGTAGGATCCCACCTCAAAAAAGTAAAAAAATAAAAATTAAATAAAACAGCAGGACATCTATGAAGTGATTCTATGGAAGTATATGACAAAGCAATAACGTAAAAGTGATATACATTATCAAGTTGGATATCATATTTGGACAACTGGATAACAATGGTTGCACAATAGTATAAGAGGCTATAAAAACAAGTTGCCATATGTCATTCATATTAAACAAATATTTCCATATTAGTGACTGCTGAAACATTTACTCTCTCTGTGATTTACAGTTAATGCTGCCCCATACATGAAGACTAATAAATTACTAAAACTAGCAAAGACAGAAAAATGAGCACTGTGGACCTTCAACTCCACTGTAAGTACAGTACAGTTATGTGAATGTTCATGACTATGACATTTATTAACTGTGTTCTAGACGGAAATATATACCCTTTCATTACTAATCTAGGGAGCCACAATTTGGAGATCTGTAATTTACTACTTCTGTGACTTTGGACCCAGATCTTTGAACCTCAGGCTTCCCACAAATGTGGACAAAAATAACCATTTCATGGGTCTCTGATCAAGGATCAGATGCAGGGATCTCTGTGAGAACATTCTGTAAAAGTACTCATAGGATAGTCATTGTTATTAATGTTACTCATTTTATCAGTAAGCAATTTCAGGTATATACCGTCAGATACACTATTTTCACATAGCATGTTTCACTGTTTTTCAAAAACACTAGAAATGACTAGATTGAATTTAGTGAAGAAAAAGGGTTGTTTTTTTCTGAATGCCAACTTACTGCTTTGTTTTTTTCTCATGCAATCCTCTCGCCTCCGCCTCCCAAAGTGCTAGGATTACAGGCTTGAGCCACCATACCTGGTGCCAATTTACTTTTAATTATAGAGGATCAACTCAATAGGAGAGGTTTCAGGCTACAACTGGCTTGGTTAAGAAGAAAGGAAGAAAGGGGAAAGTCTGCCATGACATGATCTGGAGAATCATTACAGAAAAGGCCAAAACTTTAAAAAATTCCTAACATTAAATTTCCTTTATCCAACTCAAATATTTTGCTGTCACTTTTGTTTTTGTCTCAAACCCCTGAACTCAACCAATCCTCTCACCTCCACCTCCCAAAGTGCTGGGATTACAGCCACCATGCCTGGCTCATATACCTAATTTGCATAAATATGTGAAAGGTATACTTACATGAAAGATTGGTTGAATTAATCTTTATATCATGAAAATATATGTTTAGGAAAGAAAACCAAATTCTCACAGAAACTAAAACCTCCTACCAGCAGCTGCCAAACCATGCACCCCATTCTTTCTCTGATATCAAGAGAGAACTAATGAGAGTCATGCTCATATTATTAAGCACTTAGGGGTGGACAGCCATCTCTATAAATACTTCTTTCCTTTAAGTCCTATCTCTGAATTAAATGAAATATTCCAGCTATCAGGGAATTGCCTTCACAGGAAGTACCTCACAAAGAGATCACCAAGGATAGTGGGTTCTTTTTTTTTTTTTTGAGTTGGAGTCTCACTCTGTCGCCCAGACTGGAGTGCAGTGGCCGCTCCCGGACACTGCAACCTCAACCTGCTGGGCTCCAGCGATCCTTCCGCCTCAGCCTTCCGAGTAGCCGGAATTACAGGCATGCGTTACCATGCCCGGCTGATTTTTTGATTTATTGTAGAGATGAGGTCTCACCAAGTTGTCCAGGCGGGTCTCGAACCCGCGGGCTCAGGCAATGCACTCACCTTAGCCTCCCAAAGCGCAGGATTACAGGCTGAGCCACCGAGCCCAGCTAGTGGGTCCTTATATACTAGGCTGTGACTATGTTAAAACACATGAGGGCCAATATAACTTCGGCCAAAGAAGGCAACTTTGGATCAGATTTTGCTAGAGTGTAGTAACTCTCTAATAGTAACCTTTCATTTTGCTGAGATTAAAGAGGTTCCTCAACCTCAGCACTATGGACATGTTAGGCCTGATAATTCTTTGTGGTAGGGGCTGTCCTGTGCATCACAGGAAGGCTGGCAGCATCCCTAACCTCTATTCCCTGGATGCCGGAAGCAGTCTACCGTTCCCACCAGCTGTAACAACTAAAAATATCTCCAGAACTTGTCAAATATTCCCCAAAGACAAAATCACATTTTGCACTGAGAACCACTACATGAAAGGTGCCCCTAAGAAATCAGAGGTAAACATTTTAAACTGTGGAAAATAATGACTACGTGAGTAATACATTTGATTACTATCATAAAGTAATAGAAAGTTAGAACTCTATAAATAGAAAATTTGGTGTCTTCCTTCATATAGAAAGAGGAAACTGAACAGACAGAATAAATCCTTCATGTTGTGATTTTGATGCTTCAGAGGCACTTTTGTGCATAATTAACCTTCTTACCTTTCTTCTCGCAATTTCCGCACTCGCTCAGCCCTTTCTCGTTTCTCTTGCTCCTCAAGAGCACGCTGTTCTGTTGTATCTTTTTGGATGCGTTCATTTAAGGCATCAAAGTCTCTTGCAATGATATGTAGCAGCCAATAAAGGCCTTTTTTAATGGATTTGTCAATTTTCTTTCCATACCCCAAGACTGCTGAGCAAGGTTCCTAAAACAGAAACTTATTTGACTCAAAGAGTAAAAGTTCTCCCCACAATTCTATTAATAAGGTATAATCATTGGCAAATAAAATTTAAGTCATTTAAATTAGTGATATGAAAAACCTGCTTATTTAACTTACAAAATATAAATTTGCACAATTACCACATAATTTCATAAAGTATGACTACTAGCAAATCAAATTTATGCCATTAAATTAATGATATGAAACATGTGCTTATTTAACTTCCAAACTACACCTTTGGAATAACTCCTAACATTAGTACATAGAAATTGAAATAGTTTACAGATAATATCTGTAAGCTCCGAGAGACACTATGACATAGGAAGTTGACAAAGCTGGTTATAATTTTAAAGCAATCTTGCTGGAAGACAAAATTGAACTGCCTCAACAAGGGTACCTGAACGAAGCGTATTTGTATACCTAATCCTTGACTGTACCCCACAATATCACAATAAAAAAAATAAATAAAAATAAATAAAAAATAAAACAGAATGATTTTGAAATTTAAAAAAAAAAAGAAAGAAAAATACCCCTATTATTAAAAATATCAGGAAGTCGGAATTCCTTATACTGAAATTTACGGCAATAAGCATCCATAAGATTGACAGCCTAATGATCTTTTTTGAAACTAAAATAAATGATTAAGTCCTCTGTTCATCTTCTTTAAGAATGTATGACAATTCTTTTAATATGATTTTTCAAAACTCATTATACATCTCTCATATGTTTAAATTTTGTATTTATATTTTGTTTTCCCATTTCACATAGTTCATACCATGGTGTGTTGGTATAGCTTACAGATCCTATCAGCATCATCTTAAATAAGAAGCAAATGTGAAAATACTTTAAATCATGGAAAGATAGTTTATGAAAGCCAATGACAAACAAAATGAAAACAAGTATTATAGTATATAAGTAATATCAACAGAAAAACGAGAGTGTGATTTCTTGAATAAAAAAAAAATTTCTTTGAAGTATTGTTTTCTAATTGCTATTACTTTCCCCAAACTAGACTGTACTAAACCTATTTCAAAGGGCAGAAAAAAAGACCAAAAACTTACTATTTGACACAGGCACTTGTGCTCATTGACCAGTTTTTCCAAAGACAGACATTCAATCACATCAGCTTCTCCTAAAGCTCCTTCCTTGTCCTGTTTATTTGCCAACCTAGAAAGGCAAACGAAGGTGTTTAATAGCACATATGTAACTAGATGGCAACTTAAGGATATTTCGACCATATTCTTCTGTTCCCAAGTTTCAAATCTGCTGATTACAGAATGCACAGGTTTTTTAAAGTATTGTAGTATAAATTTAATCATTTTGCCTTATGTATTATTGCTAAAATAAGAACTGGCCTATAAAAGGGATATCAAATAAAGAGAAGTGTTAAAAAAACATAAGCAATAGATCAATAGGCCGACAAAAAAGCTGCAAAACAGAAGTGGCCTTTTCACAGCCCACCACCATAAATATATCCTTACCTTCTGAAAATGCAAACTGTATCAAGTTTTAAATACCCAAATATTCTCTCTGAGCTTGCAATATTTGAGCTCATCTACATTTCTTTTTTTTTTTTTTCTTTTTTTGAGTTGGAGTCTCACTCTGTTGCCCAGACTGGAGTGCAGTGGCCGCTCCCGGCCACCGCAGCCTCGACCTGCCGGGCTCCGGTGATCCTTCCGCCTCAGCCTTCCAAGTAGCTGGAACTACAGGCACGCGCTACCTCGCCCAGCTAATTTTTTGATTTATTGTAGAGATGAGGTCTCGCTTGCCCAGGGGGGTCTCGAACTCGCGGGCTCAGGCAATCCACTCACCTCAGCCTCCCAAAGGCGTGGGATTACAGGCTGAGCCACCGAGCCCGGCTTACATTTCTAATGTATGAATGTGTCCATGTATGTGTGCAATTTACTGAAGACACAAGGCCACTTCTAATTTACTTGGCAGAACACTGAAAAAAAAAATTTTTTTTTTTTGAGTTGGAGTCTCACTCTGTCTCCCAGGCTGGAGTGTAGTGGCAAGCTCATGGCCACCCCAGCATAGATTTGCTGGGCTTCAGCGATCCTTTCGCCTCAGCCTTCCAAGTAGCCGGAACTACAGGTGTGTGCTAACACGGCCAGCTAATTTTTTATTTATTGCAGAGACGAGGTCTCACCAAGTTGCCTGGGCAGGTCTCAAACCCTCAGGCTCAGGCAATCCACTTACCTCGGCCTCCTAAAGTGCTAGGATTACAGGCTGAGCCACCAAGCTTGGACTCGAAAATTTTTTTAAAATTATACTCAATTGGGACACACTGGATTCCAATAAAATAAAAAACCAAAATAAGTTCTAAAGAAAAAGAGAAATTACCACAGTATACTACGATTTGCCTATTATGTGGCATAGGTCAAAATGTTTAATAAAATACTCTTGTTGGGGTTTGAGAAACTCTTTAGAAAAAAAATATTTTTCAAACGCACAGAATAAAAAAAAAATGAACCCCTGCTGCCTACCTTTAAAAATTGTCAATGCAGTGTCACTCTTGCTCATCTACATACCGTCTATTTTTGCCCCATCAGTCATATTACTTCACCCCAAAATTTAAATACATTACCATAACACCACTATCACCCTTAACAAAATTAACAGGCAGTCTTTAATATTACTCAATTCACTCAACATTCCCCAATATCACTTTTCAAGCGTTACATTCACATGCAGATACAACTCAGATGCATATTCCACATGTCATTACTTACCTCTTCTTGAATCTGTATCACCTGCCCTCCGTCACCCCAACATCACCACCGCCACCTCCTTTCCTCCCAAACATTCATTTGTAACATAAAACAAGTCATTTTTCTTTAGAATTTCCCATGACTGCGATTGGGCTAATTTCTTCCTCATGAGCTCATTTAACATACCCACCCTGTATTTTCTATATCTGGATGTTGGATGTAGCGGCTGGATGAGTTTCAGATTGAAACCTTTTCTGGCAAATATATTTCGCAGGCGATGCTGGTACTTAGGAGGCACATAATATCACTTTTACATATGATCTTATTTTAGTAATATAAAATTGCTTGGGATTTAAAGTCAGCCTGATTCATTCAAAATAAAGTTCCTCATTAACCATTCACCCAATTATTTTAGCAGCTATTGATAAATTTTGCTTAATTCTGTTATTTTATAAGAGTCTATGAAATAGTGACTTTTTCTGGTTCCTTTGTTGACAAGCAGAATTTTGCTAAAAAATAAGCTTTTGTCAACTAGCTGGTAACTTTCACAATTCATGGAGAGAAGATAAATGTTTGATCCTTTGCTTTTAATTACTAATTTTCATAATAGTGAATTGGTGCCCTAACAACCTCCAAAGGTGATCAGGTTACTTTTTTTCTTATATTTCATTTGTATAAATGTAAAGGGTACAAGTGCAGTTTTGTTACATGGATATACTGGATAGAGGTGAAGTATGGGCTTTTACTGTAACCATCACCTGAATAATGCACATTGTACCTATTAAGTAACTTCTCATCTCACACTCCCTCCCTTTCACACTTCTAAGATCCCAATGTTGATTATTCTACTCTCTGTGTTCATGTATACATATTATTTAGCTCTCATTTATTAGTAAGAACATGTGGTATTTGAATTCCTGTTTGAGTTATTTCACTCACAGGTAATGGACTGCAGTTTCATTCATGTTGTTGCAAAAGACATAACTTCATTTTTTATGGCCCAATAGTATTCCATTGTATATATACACATTTTCTTTATCTTCCATTGATGGACACATAGGTTGATTCTAAATCTTTGCTACTGTGAACAGTGTTGCAATAAACATACAAGTGCTGGGTTTTTGCTTTTTTTTTTTTGATACAAAGATTTTTTTTTTCCTTTCTGTAGATACCCAGTAGTGGGACTGCTAAATTGAACAGTAGTTCTATTTTTAGTTCTTTTACAAATCTCTATACTGTTTTCCACAGAGATTGTACTAATTTATATCTTCACCAACAGTGCATAAGCATTCCCTTTTCTCTGCATCCTTGCCAACATCTGTTATTATTAGACTTTTAAATAATAGTCACGCTGAATGGTGTAACATGATATCTCATTGTGGTTATAATTTGCATTTTTCCAATGACTGGTAATATTGAGCATTTATTCAAATGCTTGTTGGCCATTTGTACATCTTTTTGAAAGTTGTCCATTCATGTCCTTTGTCCACTTTTTAATGGGGTGACTTAGTGGGGTGTGTGTGTGTGGAGTTCCTTGTAAATTCTGGATATTTGTCCCCCCTGTCAAATGTATAGTTTGTAAATATTTTCTCCCATTCTGCAGGACGTCTGTTCATTCTGTTGATTATTTCTTTTGTTGTGAAGAAGATTTTTAGCGTAATTAAGTCCCATTTGTCTATTTTTGTTTCTGTTGCTTGTGGTTTGAAGTCTTAGTCATGAATTCTTTGCCTCCACCAATGTCCAGAAGAGTTTTCCATAAGGTTTTCTTCTAAAGTTTTTATAGATTCAGGTCTTACACTTAAGTCATATATATGTGTGTAATTAAAGAGAAAGCGCATCCCTCTGTCACCCAGGCTGGAGTGCAGTGGGGTGATCATAGCTCACTGTAACCTTGAACTTCTGGGCTCAAGCCATCATTTTGCTTCAGTCTCGCAAGTAGCTAGGACTACAGGTATATACCACCAAGCCCAGCTAGTTTTAAACTTTTTTTTTTTTTTTACAGAGATAGGGTCTTGCATAGACTGGTCTCAAACTTCTGGACTCAAGCAATCCTCCCACTTTGTCCTCCCAAAGTGCTGGGATTTCAGGCATGAGCCACTGCACCTGGCCCTTTAATCCATCTTGAGTTGATTTCTGAATATGGTGAACAATATGGGTCAGTTTCATTCTTTTGCATATGGCAATCCAATTTTCCCAACACTATGCATTTAAAAAGGTGATGTTTCCCTGTGTATGTTTTTTGT
>CAUYQG010195604.1:0-18577 GCA_963574415.1 Tarsius wallacei
AGCCTTCCAAGTAGCTGGAACTACAGTGCGCTACCACGCCCGGCTAGTTTTTTGATTTATTGTAGAGATGAGGTCTTGCTTGCCCAGGTGGGTCTCGAACCCACGGGCTCAGGCAATCCACTCACCTCAGCCTCCCAAAGGTGCGGGATTACAGGCTGAGCCACCGAGCCCGGCTTGTTATATTCTTTATATTCTTTTTTTTTTTTAAGTTTGTGTCTCACTCTATCGCCCAGGCAGGAGTGCAGTGGCCACCGCTCACGGCCACCGCAGCCTTGACCTGCTGGGCTCCAGTGATCCTTCCACATAGCCTTCCAAGTAGCCAGAACTTCAGGTGAGTGCTACCACGCCTGGCTAATTTTTTGATTTATTGTAGAGAAAGGTCTCTCCATGTTGCCTAGGCTGGTCTCAAACCCGCGGGCTCAGACAATCCTCTCGTCTCAGCCTCCCAAAATACTGGGATTATTGGCTTGAGCCACTGCACCCAGCCGGATTGCTACATTCTTGTTAGATATAATTGCATGTGCCCACAATGATAATGGAAGATTTCCTGGAGTGCTCTGTTGATAAATTCTCTGAGGCAGTGTCAACATTCCATGGGAGAAAGCACTGTGATCAATTATTTATATGTGTATCTGGGAGAGTGGTGAACCATGTGTTGCATGTCTACTATCTTCAATCAGGAAAACAATGGTATCTCAGACTAACCTGAAAAGCTAAATCACTTTTTTTTTTGATTTGTCATCAGGCTGGAATGCAGTGGCACAATCACGGCTCACTGCAGCCTCAACCACCTGAACTCAGGCCATCCTTCTGCCTTAGCCAGAACTGCAGGCATGCGCCACCATGCCCAGCTAATTTTTTGTAGACATGGAATCTCGCTATGTTGCCTAGGCTAATCTCAAACTCCTGGACTAAAGCTATCCTCTCACCTCAGCTTCCCAAAGTGCTGGTGTTACATGTATAAGCCACTGCACCTGTCCCTACCTTATTCTTTATTAATTATATCTATGCCCCCCACAGGAATCAACATTATTTGTTTTCTGCAGATGAATGGGACATGACTTTCCAGTGTCCTTCCTGAAGTAGTAACATTTTCACGAGTGCACATTATAGTATTAACATTTTCACAAGTGCAACCATAAAATCAGTTGACATTTACTCTGAATTTACATAAAATACTGGTGTCGGTTAGAGAGTGATTAAATGTGATGTTTAATATACATTTATCTTTACCTGACTTTCTATTATTCATCCTTTATACAAGAAAACAATTTAATTGGATGAGCTATCCATGGAGATAACCACTGTAGCTTGCACTTATAGTTTGACCATGCCCTACAGGGAATTTAATACGAAGGAGAAGGCCCACGATAAATATATGTTAAAAGTAAGAATAATTCTGTGCCGTAGGACAGGGGCAATAAGGAGAAGGCTGAAAATGAGAAAAAATTAAGATAAAATTCTTGGGTTGAATTTATGTGGCATAACTGAGTTATGGAATGGTGAAGGGTACTTCACGGCTTTATTGCCACTTCCTGGAGAAGGCCTGTGTAATTCATTTGACGCTTCCTTTCTCATGACTTATGCTGTCATCCCAGATTCACGGTAATGTAAGTTTACAGCACTCCATATCGACATATATTCTCTCTCCACTGTGTTTGCCATCCCTCTGTACTCCCGCTGCTTTCCCAGGGGGGAGGGTTAATCCCCAAAAGGCACCACATGGGGAGATGTCACAGTGGCATTGTTCCAGATAAACAACGTCATTAAAGCAGTCATCCTGATGCTCGGTGCCCAGTGAATTTGTGCAAGTTGATCCTCCTCATGGGCATTTTGCTGGTGGTCTCCAGGAAAATATCTCAGACTGGAACCATATAGGTCAAACCTTGCAAAATGTAATGTATTTGTTTTCCTCAAATACCCTCCTTATTCCTTATTTTAATCAGAGAAATATATATTTTATTGATTATAGCTAAAATGTAGTGAGTGCTCACTCTATTGCCAGATGCCATATAACTCAATCACATTTAATCCTTCCTAAACCCTATTAGATCTAGCAACTATTATTATCTTCAGTTTTCATGTATGGAAACTGAGTTTTAAGGTGCATAAGTAGTTAGTGTGAGATGGCATCACTATTAAGTGTCAGGGCCTAGTTTAAATAAAAGTCTGTCTGATACTGACGTTTGTATCACCCTAATCACCCACCATACAGCATGGCCTCCTGTACAGAAACTGGATGACATCTTCCTATTACCTGGCTGATTTAATAGTCATTCCTAGCAGCTGGCCACCTAGGGAGTTGTGTCAACCTTATAGAGCAAATGTTGGGAATTTAGTTTATAACCTGAACAAAATCTCTACATGTCAGGGAGAGTCCCAGAGATATAAGACACTGGTTTGTTCCCTCCTCCCACCCTTCTTTTTCTAATCTTTTATTCTGGTCTTAAAACTGCTTGGTTGTAACTAATAAATGTTACTGGGTGAATAAATGTTCACCCAAAATACTTTTTTTGACATAAATAATGTAATGTCCAAACAATGCAGAAACTGCCTTAAATAAAACATGTGAATGCCGGGTCTTTCTTGTAATAATTTGAAAAATATCAATAATGTTGTCAGTTTAACAACAGAACATGCTATCTGCCCTTTTCATCTTTCTGGCTATATTAGAAAAGGAAAAATGTGTGCCTTCACATAAAAAGTGTACTTCCCATCACCATTGTCTTAAGAGTTGTTTTAGAAGCCCTACATTTAATTTTAGGAATGAGCAAATGCATATCTATGGATTAGTGGAGAAGAATGTTTGCTGGCTTTAAAATCAGATTACATGAACTTGAAACTCAGCTGGGAAACTTTGAGCAAGATACCTTCTCTGAACCTTTTTTTTTTTTTTTTTTCCCATGTAAAGATCGTTACACCTACTTCAGAAAGTTACTGGGGGAATTAAATGACATAGTGAATGGGTATCAGTTTATTAAGCAATGTAAATTTCATGGAGTTACAAGAAAAGAACTTTATTCTTTTTTTTTTCTCCAGACAAAATCTTTAATTCCTTTTTCCTTACAGCTATCTAATTGGAACCCACAGTTGTAGGGAAACTTCAGTGGTAGGAATAATTTCATTCTCATAATTGTCTTGTCTGGGTTTCCCCAAAAAGCAACCCTGAGAGAAAAATATGGGTGCAGTTAGTCTTTCTGGAAAGTGTTTCCAGTTAGTATAAGGGGGATGGGGGATAAAGGGAAGAGAGACTGGAAATAAATGAACACCAAGGAAAGTATTTTATGAGCAGGTCCCTGGGGTTTCAATCTCTCTAAAATATGTTGAAGACACCTTGGAACAGCCTCCTTAGAAGAATCAGGGTGTGGCAGATGCTATGGTTTCCCCAGATGGATCCGCTTGCCTACCCAGCTCTAGTTGACACATCCTCCAGTTACTCTGAGCATTGAATGGCTCACTGCTGCCCCTTGCTCCTTCTCCTGAGAATTGTCCTTGGTTCTGTCCACCGGCTCAATCTAGTTGACAAGAGCCAAGGAATGAATGACTGATAGCAAGATGCACAAGGCCAGCCTTTTGCCTCAACAGGGGACAATCTGCTGGGTAGTTTATGCTCCAGATCCCTCCTCCACTCATGGATTGGGCCCAGACTAGGCTGCATGTGACCACTTCTTAGCTTGGCTCTTTCCTCTTCCCTCCTCTGTTTTATTCCTTCCTTTACAGTTTTTTCCTGAGACCTCTTCATCACTAAGAGTCATGCATCTGAATTTCTGCCTCAATCTCTGCTTTTAGGGAACTTGACCCAAGGCAGGACAATTATTCTACTATGCTCATTGCCTGCTGTTTGAGGGTTTGGAAGCACTGACCAACTGCTGCCTTTGTGGACCATCCCACAGCTTATTTCTGATAAGGGCTCCCTGCTCCCCTTATGACATGACCTTGGGTGTGGCTCTATCAGGAGGGTTTGAGCCAGGTGAGAGAATGACTTGGTGCATGGGAAGTTTGTCATGCTGGCTGTGCAGACTGTTCCCACTGTCACCCTCTCCTCTTCTTGTTGTTGGTATTGACACCAGCCAGGCTCCCATCTTCAGAAAAATATAGACAAGAAGCAAACAGCAGTTACTTGTTTTACCTGTGTTCCCAAAGTTAAGAAACACATTTTGAAAACTCCTTCAAGAAATGTTGTCACTGAGTTTTATGCTGGAGAATGGGAGATGGGATGGGGAGCACTAATATTTTCTGTAGACCTGCAAGCAGCCTGCCAGGTAATGAGACCTTAGTTTCCCCATCTGATAATCAGTCTCCAGTAACTTCTTGGAAATGCTCCACCTTGGCTTGAAGATTAGCCACTTGGCCAACAATTATCTGATTCATCCGATCTCTCTTAGCTCTAGTCTTCTGCTTATGTTAGCTGGTTGAAATATGGAAGATATAGGTCAAAGAATCAGTGTGGCTGCCTTCTTTTTTGAATAAGTGATTACCTTTAACCTCTTGGGACTTTCATTGGTTTTCAGAATCCACAAAAAGCATTTTGTTTAATATTCTTTTATATATCTAAATTAATACCTAAACATACACCAAATGGTGACTGTTATTTTAATTATAAAATTAGTTTCTGACATCACTGAAAAGCCATTGTGTCTTAGTGTTTAATGATGTGACTTGGCATGCTTAATGAAAAGACCACAGGTCTGAGAATCAGGAAGATTTAGTTATCTTGCTGTCAGCCCTGTGACCTTTTTCAAATCATTTCACCTTCTAAGACTTTGAGTTCACTGTCACCACATAGGATAACAAAAGCTGCTTTATATCGCCCACAGGTTGTTATAAGTTATAAAGGAAAACATGCAAAATATATTTGAAAGTGTATGATAATGAAATACTAGATAATGATAAAGTAACCCATTTTTTAAGGGAACCTACCAAAAGGCGATTTCTCCTTTTCTTTAGAGATGTTCACTCCAGTGCATTTGACAAGCTGCTGTGACTGAGACCTGACTCATTTTCAGCAAATGGATGCCACTCCAAATTATGACAAAATGATAAAACATATGTAAATATTTCACAGGGAAATGTAGTCAATATGGACAAATGCAAAAGACACAGTTCCTAGACTGGGAAAACCAGGCTATTCATAGTCACAGGATAAAACAACATGGGGATTGGAGTGGATCATAAGCTAAAAGCAAGCCCCCATGCTATTTAAAGACGTATCAGAAACTATTAAAAGGCATGCACCATATATAATTTTGCTATTCTTCCCTGACTTCACAATGTAGTATGCTGTCAATTGGGTGAGGTATAGTAGAGAAAAATGTCCTGTATTCTAATTACTGCTCTTCCTGACATTAGATTCACCACTTCCTTCTTCAGGTTCTTTGATGGTCAAGGTGGCAAGGTTAAATGTTTATCTGTCCACAGAATGGTTATAGATGGTGTAATAGTGTATATAGAAAAGTGTTTTGGAAAGCAGTTATGCTGTAGAGGTAAGGTAAATATTAAACAAGTGATAAAATAGAGAAAATTCTGGAAGAAAGTGAGAAAACAGCCTGGGGGAAAGGAAGCCAGGTGTTCTATTTTATCACACCACCATAGTCTGGAAAAGAGCAAATGTCTCTAAATGAGAGAGAGAGAGAGAGAGAGAGAGAGAGAGAGAGAGAGAGAGAGAGAGAGAAAGAGAGATTGAGATTAATTGATTAATGAGACACAAACAAAAATCAGAGTCTCAGCGTTGGATGGTCCCCTGGGTAAGGTGGGGGTGGTGGTGCTGTGCAAACTGTAGCTTTGAAGACACATTTTATGATATGGGCATTCACCTGCCCAGTGCCTGGGAGTTTGAGAGGACCTCACATGCAGAGCCTTTCCAGATAACTCATGGTCGACCTGTGTAATCAGCCACCTAAATGAAAACCAATGCCAAATCAAACCATTTCTGAAAAACAAACAGAAAGAGTTTTTTATTATGGAAAATTTGAAATGTATACAAAGGACACAGAATAGAACAGTGAACTTCTGTTACTCAGCTTCAATATTACCACCATTCTAAAAAGATCATTTCTTTAAAAAATATTCTTTTCAATTTAAAACATTTAATTAGGAAATAATTTCAAATGAGTAGTACAGATAGAATAATATAGAAATGTGTTACACAGTTTTTACGTTTTATAGAATAGAATTGTAATATTTATATTCCACAAGTAGAATAATTTCAAGTAAGAACAAAAATAGTGTGAAGAACACACACACTTTGTATTCAGTCATTTATTATTAATATTTTACTCCTTTACTTTTATCATTCGCACATATTTTTTCTTTCTCTTTCTCATTTGCTCCAACATTTTCTTTTTCTGAATTATTTGAGGATAATTTATACTCATCATGGCCATTTATTTATTTATTTATTTTGAGTTGGATTCTCACTCTATCGCCCAGGCTGGAGTGCAGTGGCACGCTCACGGCCACCGCAGCCTCGACCTGCTGGATTCCAGCCATCCTTCCGCCTCAGCCTTCCAAGTAGCTGGAATTACAGGCATGTGCCACCAAGCCCAGCTAATTTTTTGGTATATTGTAGAAATGAGGTCTCGCCAAAGTTGTCCAGGCTGGTTTTGAATACGTGGGCTCTGGCAGTCCTCTCCTGTGCCTCTCAAAGTGCTGGGATTAGCGGCGCGAGCCACCGCGCCCGGCCATCATGGCCATTTTAAATAGCTCACTGTGCCTTTCCTAAGAGTAGGGATATGTTCTTTTTATTTTTTATTTTTTGAGTTGGCATCCCACTCTGTTGCCCAGGCTGGAGTGCAGTGGCACGCTAACAGCTACTGCAGGCTCTACCTGCTGGGCTGAGGCGATCCTTCCGCTTAAGCCTTCCAAGTAGCTGGAACTACAGGTATGCAGGACCATGCCCAGCTAATTTTTTGATTTATTGTAGAGACGGGGTCTCGCCATGCTGCCCAGGTTGATCTTGAACCCTGGGCTCAGGCAATCCTCTCGCCAGTTGTCCAGTTGGGATATGCTCTTAAATGACCGTAGTACAGTTATCAACTTCATAAATTTACATTGATACAATTTTATCATATTCTAGTTTTATCAGTTGACTCAAACAAATCTTTTATAGCATTTTTCCATCTTTGTTAGAGGACACCGTCTAGAGGCGGGTATGGCATTTGGTTGTCATGTTTCATTGCCTCCTTAAACGTAGACTAGCCTTCTTTGTTTCTTTATAACATTGACAATTTTAAAATAATGATAAAGTTCTCCTCAACACCCATGTATCATAGAATGCTCATTCTTGGCCAGAATATTACATACATGATGATGTGTCCCTCTTAGTGTCAAATGTGAAGGTGGGACACCCATCTTTCCCTAATTGGTTGTATTAATTTTGATCACTTGGTCAAGACTTTGTCTGATT
Source organism: Tarsius wallacei (assembly GCA_963574415.1). NCBI lineage: Eukaryota > Metazoa > Chordata > Mammalia > Primates > Tarsiidae > Tarsius > Tarsius wallacei. Next base: position 7,406 of record CAUYQG010195604.1, read on the forward strand.
TCTCCACTGTATAGTTAACTTTTCCCCTTGCAGTCTTGCTTTTAACATGTTTGTGGGAAAATACATTAAGAGTATGCACGCAGCCTTCTCACCGTGCACGTAGCCTTTCCCCCTACGTTTTAGCATTCATTTATAATTTTTGCCTGATCTAATCTTTATTGCCATGGTTGCAAATTGTTGATTTTCTGACTTAGTACTCCTTTCACATTTATTAGCCAGGACATGGTACTCTGCTGTAGGTGAGAGTCCTCTTTTCCCCTTATCTATCTATCTATCTATCTATCTATCTATCTATCTATCTACCTACCTACCTACCTCAAATATGGAATAATGACTTTCTTTTTTTCTTCAAAAATGATTTTTAACAGATTACTGTACAGTTAATTATTGTGGTATTGAAGATGTTCCATGTTTAGTTGATGGGAGCACTTTTAAGCTGGTGTCTGTATTCTTGGGCATGATGCCATCAATTCTTTGAACACTTGTTTTATAGCATAACAAGATGTTCCAGGCTCTTCTTGTACCTATCCATCCAAATTCTGGAATCAGCCATTTCTCCAAGGAGGCCTGTTTTCTTCTGGTGGAGAATGGTATTAGATACCAAGCTGTAAGCACTAGCTGTGTTCGCTGCTACTTGGTGTAGCATTTTGGCCCTTTCAGTGCACAGAACTCAGAAATACGTGCATGCATACAGATACATATGTATATATACACAAATGCATATATGCACAAATGCACATATATATATATATAATATATGCTCAAACATGCACATATGTACATACATCTACATATTCTTGAAATGAGGAATTTACACCGACACCCCAATTTCCAAATTACTATACAGAGCTCTTTCTTGTCTTTCCTCATTTCATATTGGTATGTACCTTCTTTCCCATTGAGAACCCTGGCTCCCAAATTAATTCATTTGCTCAATCTTATAATACATATGAAATAATTTCACAACTTTGCCCATACCATTACAAAAGAAACTTATTAAAAATAGTTCAGGATATGTTTTTAATTCCTGCTTCTGCTTCATGCCACTTTGCCCCAAACTAAGGCTATATGGTATGATCAATCACTTGGATTTTTTTCCTTCATTCTTTCTTTCTTCCTTTTTCTTTCTTTCTTTTCCTCCCTTCTTTTCTTTTTCTTACTTTTTAAAGTTCACTTGGTTTCCCTCTCTCTCTTTCTCTTTCTCTTTCTTTCTACCTTTCTTCCTCTCTTTCTTTCTGTTACACTTAAGGGTGGTTATGACATTCATTTGAAATACAATGGAATTCATGTGATTCAGTTTGCTTTCTGTTTTAGTCTTCCTTCCATCCTTATTATTTAGTTTTTAATATGTAGAATATTAGAGGCTTCAGAAAGTCAAAACTATATACAAAAAGGAATATTCAGAGGTGTTACTTTCTTCCATATCCCCTCTATTTCTTCCTTAACTCAACACAAAAATACGTATGAACAAAAATATTTACATTAAATACAGCTATATGGTTGTCTGTATAGGAATCAGAAGAGAATGGAATTACAGGGATATTTATTGATCAATCAATTGGTAAAAATAAGGTTTTGCCCCAGCAATCGTTGATGATAATGTAAATGAACTGAGAGACATGACTAATTGCACTCTCAAGTACTTAAGGTTAAAATCTTTCCCCAAATCCATTAAGACAGACAGCAGCATTTCCCAATTCATGTTCTGCTGACCACTTGTCTCATGAGATGAATGAGGGAAAAAAGGTGTTTCTGGTCAAATAAGTGTGGGTTATAGAATGTATTTGATCCTCTTCTTGGAAGTCTTTTTGTTATGAAACTGAGTATGCTCTCTTATGTGACCTGGAATTTCTTAAATGAACATTTATTATAAACATTATTTAGAACTAGTCTTCAGGGGAACAAATCTTTGAAAATTTGTGTTCATTCATTGACTCAACAAACACTTATAGAGTACTTACTTTGTGCTGGGTGCTGTTTTGGGTGCTGTGGATGGACAACCAATATAAGACATGAAGTACTTGTCCTTATGGATCACCATGGTTTGGAGAGGGGCAACAAGGCAGGCAGAAATATCATGTTAGGTAGCGATATGTGGTGCTCACTATTGTATCCACTTGAGAAAGGTGAATACAGCTAGACAATCTCCTTTCCTTCTTGGGAAGACTTCAAAATGCTGATCCCAAAGGAAAGAAAATAAAGGAATAAATGCTCCAACCAACATAGACCCTAAACTTTGGGTCAAGAGGGAACACAAAGAGGGGCTTCATCCTTCTTCATCTGTATACATCTGAGCACAAGTCAAAAATTAGGGGGTATAAAATTAAAAAGTAAGGGAAAAATTCTTGAGTTTTTAATCACATCCTCATGTTGATAAAATATTTATGAGCTCTCCTTCAATTAATTAGAATAAACCATGTAACACTGCAAGAAACAAATTGAAAATTTAATAAAGTAAGTTCACTTCCAATTTCTTTTGAAGAAAGAAGCTAATTATATTTAGTTCTGTAATTATAACTTTAATTAAAATATAATGCAAAATATTCCATAAAGTGAAAACAGTGCTGAGTAATAAAATGGAGACTTTAAGACAATTTGCTCTTTAGATGAAAATTTATAATTTAAAATAAAGCCTTTCGTATACCCTTTACCCAAAATTTTATCCTTTCAGCATAAATTTAATTTAACAACCTTCTTATAAAGACTAATTAATGTTTATTTACTGTGTTAAACCTATTTCCTTCAGTTTGTTGTGTGCTAAAATCTCCATTTCATTTGTTTTAGCCATCTTCCGTTCAGAGTTTGTTTAAAGAGACACTCCTATTCCCCCTTGCATGTCATAATTTACAGCACATCCCTTTTGAGTTAGAACATGACTTGAAACTTTCAGTGACTTAAAACTTGAAAGCTCAGGTGCTTTAGAAGTATGTTCACCTATCAGTCCCCTTCACCTGGCTGGCACGGAGATGATTTGATTGCTCCAGGCAAACATCCAGGTAGAAGGAAATTTAGATTCTCTAAAATGAAATTAGGAAGGTGATAAAATGACCTTCTGGTGATGTTTTTAATAATCATTTGCTCTCAAACACTTCCCAGAGGAATAGAGTTGACTAATAGTTTGCCCAGATGTTAGACTTAAATTCTAAAGTTTACTGGAATGTGGAACCATTTGCCGTGATGAAAGTCATATCCATTTCTAAAGGCCTTTTAGACTGCTCTTTAATTTGAGGCAACTCTGCTTTTTACCCAAATCACAGAGGTTTATGGAAGAAAAATGCCTAGCATGAAAAACTCATAGTTTTTCAACTCAACATTACTTTAAACTTTAGTATTCAAGGAAAGAGTCACTTGCATTTCATCTGAATCGATTTAAAATGTCCAAAAAATATTTACTGAATGCATACTGTATAGAAGATATTACACTTTCTGTGCAAAAATATCTCCCTGGGTTGTTGTTAAAAATCAGATTTCTATACTACCACTGCCACAGATTCCATATTCAGATCCATTATATCTGGTATGGATCCCAGGTGATTTTTATTCAATTAGTTTGAGAAACATTGTATTACTGGGTATTTACAGGATTCTGGAGTTGAATAATATAGTCCTTAATTCAAAGCACTTACCACCCTAGTGGCTGATGTTAATTCAGTGAGGGAGCATAAATAATCAACAATTCTTTTTGCTTTTCACGGGGGCAGAACTTAACCTGCTCTTGCAGGAGCAGAGAAGATGGCTGGAGTAAGTAGGAGAGAACATTGTCAGCTCCGTGGATGTGGTAAATAAAGGTCCTGTTGTCTATGACTTGGGCCTCCATTACAGGCAGAAAGGTGGTACAAGGTAATAAAAAAGAAGATATTGATTGGGGTCTGCTTGGATGTAGGACAATGATGTACTCAGAACCAGTCTCTTTTTGGTGCTTTACTGTAGGACCCACAACCTCAGGAACCCATTGCTAGAACACCCAATAACCTACTTAGATTTTTATTTTTATTTTTTATTTTTTATTTTTTGAGTTGGAGTCTCACTCTGTCGCCCAGACTGGAGTGCAGTGGCCGCTCCCGGCCACCGCAGCCTTGACCTGCTGGGCTCCAGCGATTCTTCCGCCTCAGCCTTCCAAGTAGCTGGAACTACAGGCGTGCACTACCACACCCGGCTAATTTTTTTATTTGTTGTAGAGATGGGGTCTCACCAAGTTGCCCAGGCGGGTCTTGAACCCGTGGGCTCAGGCATTCCACTCACCTCAGCCTCCCAAGGTGCGGGATTACAGGCTGAGCCACCGAGCCCGGCAGATTTTTAAAACATGAACTTTGCAGAAACCAATGGTGGTTTTGGCAAGAACTTTATGTTCTTCATTTTAGTCTCTTTCATTGAGTCTAGCTTAGGGTCTGCACATATTTGATGCTCTAATATTTACTACACACTTCATTACCACTGATAAAAATATTTGAGCAAGTCAATTTTGCTCATTCTAATAAGTGAAACCACAGCAAAAGCACATTTAGAAAAAGCTCATCATCTTTTGTGCCACCACTCCAGGCCACATCCTTGAGGTAATGAACGTGAACAGGTCAGTGTGAATATTTTCATATCTCTTATTGTAGGTGGGTTTTAATGTTTTTAAAAACCAAACCACATCATGCTAAACACTATATGCAGCATTTTCTTTTCAGGTTTTGTAAAAGCATGTACTTTTCTGTAGGGACTTTCTGCTGTTAGAGAATATAGAAACTTAGAAAGGGCAATCCAAAGGAAGCTAAATATGTGTTCCTTACGGCTCTATCCCCTGAGCAAAAAGACTCCAAGTCACTGGTTCTCATGGTGGGAGCAGAGTGGTAATATTTCCCCCACTAGGAAATATTTGTCAATGCCTGGAGGCACTTTGTTGTCACACCTGTTGGCAGAGCTTCTGGCAGCTGGTGAGTAGAGGCTAGGGATTTTGCTCACCATCTACGATGTATAGATCAGCTATTGCCACCCTCCACCCTCAATGCCACACAGAGCAAGGAATCAACAAGCCCAAAATGTTAACAGAGCCAGACTGAGAAACCCTAGAATAGAGGAACATGAAAGATTCTGTCCCTGAAGAAGGAGGGCTTTGTTGTTATTCTTGTGGGAAATTTTGCTGGGAAGGAATATATAGCTATATGTCTTTCATCTGTACAGTGCTTTCTGGTTTATAATGTACTTTCTTGTTTCAGCCCCATTTAGTGCTTATAAATAGTGTGACTCAGAGCAGGTACCCCCCTGAGCCTCAGTTTCCTTATCAGTCAACTCAGCCTAATAATAGTATCTACCTGTAAGAGCAGTTATGAGAATTCAGTAAGAAGGTATACACGGACCAGGTGTAAGTTGTTACTATTATTTATGATTCAGATTTCATCAGATAAATGGAAGCCCCTCTATGCATTCCAAGTATAAAGATATTTTAGAGAATTAGAGGTTTATGAAATCTTTGGAAGGGTGGGGAGTAAAGATCAAAGTTCAGGAAAGTCATTTCTAATAATCTCGGATGGCAGCCTTGACCTATCTGGTTCTAGACACCCACTGAAAGCTGCTGTAATTCTCAAGAACTCCAGGATGCTTGAGGAAGCCCGCCTTATTTAGGGGAGGGGAGCCTGCAGCACACACCTCCTAACACCTCAGGTGTCCACAGCACTGAAGCAGGTAGGGCATATAAGTATACCCAGAAGCTGCTGTCAACCTCACATCTGCTCCAATCCTCTTTGCAGAGTAGCCTGCTTCCTCCTTCTGCTTCCCAAATCTTGTACAAATACCTTTCCCTGGTGGAATCCAACCTAAAGACATCCTGTAAATGCAATTCTGGAAATTGTAGTTCTTACTTCATGGCAATGACGTTGAGGTGACAACATTCAGTTCAGCACACTTATTGCTATTGCCGTTATCTCTGCAGTTCTTTGAAACAGGCATTATCTGCCTCACTTTTTTGATGAGAAAATCGGCACTCAGAGAGATGATGTGATTCTTCTCAAAGTGTAATTTGTGACAGCTGTACTCCAAATTCAATTTTCCCTCCACTATATCATCATCCCGTAGATATGGTCCCCAAGATTAGCTACCATTTTGAAGTTATTAAAAGTAACAAAAGTCTTATTTTTCCCAAAAATCTTTCTCCCATAGGTCTACATTTATTTATTATTCATTTGGGTTAAAATATTGAATTCCTCTTTTAAAGCAACAGTAAAGTAATAGATTCAGGCATCCATAAAGACATTATTGACTATTGACATCATAGTCCAACTATCTTTTTCACCAAATTAGGGTATATGTCAAAGGAAACCAATTGTCCTTCTGACTGGTTTCCTTATATAAGAGTGTTATGGAAAGAGAGTGGACTTACAGTTTGACCTGGGTTTTGTGATTTGGTAAGTATCTTTAGTCAGATATTAGCTTCCCTAAGCTCTGGTATTCTCAGAAACAGAATGAGGATGATGCCATCTCCCTCAGAGATTTAATATGAAGATTAAATAGGGTAATAAAAAGAGAGTGTAGAAAAGCACCTTATTTCTTTCCACACTTGTACTAAAAATATTTGAAATGCACCACTGTATTAGATGCTATGCTAAGCACCAGTAGGATGGATGAAGTTCTGGTTCTATTGGGCTTATAATCCAATGTCTTTGGGAGGGAGACATTATGTACAAATCAATACAACAGTAAAGGAGATAGCACATATTCTCGAAATTGCAGTAAAGAAATAAATAAGGTGGTAGACCAGAAAGTGGGGTTATCGAAGGCTGTTTTAGAAGGGCTGATCCACCATGAGGAGGTGAACATTTGATTGAGAACTGAAGCATTACATGAAGTCTTTCTACAAATACTTATTTAAAAACCTATGGTGTGCCTATTACTGTTCTAGGGACTAGAGATAATGCAGTGAACAAAACCAACAGTCTCTGTTTCCAATTCTAGTGGGATTTAGATAAACAATTATATAAGCAATTATACAGTATTTCAGAGGTCGTGATGTTCTATGGAGAAAAGCAAAGAAGGGTATAAGTCACTGCTAAGAAAATATCTGAGCAGACATTGAAAGGAATCATAGATGAGACATGAGAATATCTGGGAAGAAAAGCATTCTAGGCAGTTGGAAAAGCAACTACAAAAATCCTGAGGCAGAAGCATGCCTGTTTGAGGAAAGCTAGGAAGTCAGTATGAATGGAACTGAGGGAATGAAGGAGGTGACAGAAGATAACTCAGAGAGGTAGCAGAAGTCTAGATGATGTGGAGCTTTGTGGTTTATGGTGAAAATGTTGGCTTTTTCTTTGAGTGAGATGGATGACTCTATCTGCTGGTAAAAAATAGACTATGGGGAGCAAGGCGAGATCAGGAACAAGCATTAGGACGCTAGAGTAATTATCCAAGTGAGGCGTGATGGTGGCTAGGACCAGGATAGTAGTTGTGGTGGTGGTAAATCACTGGATTTTAGATATATTTTAAAGGCAAAGCCAACAAAATTATTAATGAAAGATTGGATGTTGGGTGAAAAAGAAGGAAGAGTCAAGGATAACTTCAGGATTTGGGATCACAGCAGTTCAGAAAAACAGAGTTGTCATTTACTGATATGGAGAAGCAGGTTGCTGGCAGAGAATCAGAAATTCTCTTATGGGCTTGTGAATTTTTTTTTTTTTTTGAGTTGGAGTCACACTCTGTCGCCTAGACTGGAGTGCAGTGGCCTCTCCCAACCACCACAGCCTCGACCTGCTGGGCTCCAGCGATCCTTCCACCTCAGCCTTCCAAGTAGCTGGAACTACAGGCATGCTACCACGCCCGGCTAATTTTTGATTTATTGTAGAGATGAGGTCTCACCAAGTTGCCCGGGTAGGTCTCGAACCCGCGGGCTCAGGCAATCCACTCACCTCAGCCTCCCAAGGCACGGGATTACAGGCTGAGCCACCAAGCCTGGCTGGGCTTGTGAATTTTAAGATGCCCATTAGATATCCACCTAGAAAGTGGGAATCTGCAGTTCTGGGAAAAGTCAAAGGTAGAGATCTAAGTTTGGGGGTTGAAAGCATAGAAATGGTCTTTCAACCTATGAAACTAAATGTGATCAGAGAAAGTGGCTACAAATAGGGTAAATGAGAGGCCCGAGGCCTAAGCTCTGGGGTGTGACAATGTGTATAGTCAGAGCAGGGAAAGAGGAGTTAATGGAAAAGATCTTTTAGGAAGGTAGGAAAAGCCAAATGAAAGAAGTGCTTCAAGAAGGAAGGTAGGTGTGTCAAATGCTATAATAATTCAAGTAAGATGAAGACCAAAGTCTTTTGGATTTAGCAATATGAAGTTATTGGTGACTTGGCATGAACAGTTTTGAGGTAGTAGGATAGATATAAATTTAACTGAAGTGAGAGAGATTATGAGAAAAGGAATTCAACTCTGAGGATTTCGTTGTAAAAGAGGAGCAAAAAAACAGGCAATTAAGAGGTGTGCAGGAAGAGGTGTGTCATCAACAGAGTATAGACTAAAAAAGGTAGAGTCAGAATTTTGATGTCAGACTCACCTAAATAAGGCTTATTCAAATAAGGTTACTGGGCTCCACCCACATTTCAAGAGTGCATTACAAACACATGCTTGTTAAAACCAGACTGCTGGGCCCACCTCTTAGAGTTCCCAATTCAGTAGGTCAAGGGTTGGGCTCAATAATTATTTATTTCCATTGTGATTTCAGGCCATGCAGATGCTACGGTTCAAGGAACACACTAAGTACTGCTCTGGGCACAGTTTCCTTTGCAAATTCCTCTCTTCTATCATAAGTAGCACCCTATCCTCACATCCCTTTCTTCCACTTTCTGTATATGAATCTGCATTATTTATCCTTCAGTATTTCAATTTCCATTGGCACAGTTTTTATAGGGAGACTTCTTTTTTTTACCATTGTTTCCCATGTGTATAGCACAGAGCTTAGTATACAGTTGACACTAAAAACAAATTGGGAAAATGAATTAACAAATGAAGAAATGAATGAATGAATGAGTGAAAAATCCCAACAATGTTAAGTATTGCTTTGTACAAGTTTTGAGACGTCTTATGTTACTTTGGGACTGTTTATAGAGAATAAAAAGTCTGCCAGGCTCGGTGGCTCAGCCCGTAATCCTAGCACTTTGGGAGGCCGAGGCAAGTGGATTGCCTGAGCCCGCAGGTTCGAGACCAGCCTGGACAACTTGGTGAGACCTTGTCTCTACAATAAATCAAAAAATTAGCCAGGTGTGGTGGCACACACCTGTAATTCTGGCCACTTGGAAGGCTGAGGTGGAAGGATCGCTGGAGCCCAACAAGTCGACGCTTGGGTGGTGGTGAGAGTGCCACTGCACTCCAGCCTGGGTGACAGTGAGACTCCAACTCAAAAAAAAAAAAAAAAAAAGAATAAAAAATCACGTTCTGCCAAATGACAAGTCAAAATAGTAAGCATTCAGTTTCAACCTCTGAAACACTCTGCAGGACCTGAGCTGGTTATTTATATTTCAAAATTCACTGTAGCCAGCCTAGAGATCCCTAATGTGGCTATTATGTGGTGCTTCAAATATGATCACATAACTGTCAAGGAAAATGCAATTGAAAAGCCATGGGTTGTTTTGTCATTAACTATTTACATCCAGGTCAGCAACTGTCATCATTTTGGAAACCTCCCTAGTTGAACAAACAATAGTAACACCATGCTTTGGTCTTCCAGATACTAATTAGCTTATAAGCCAACCAAGTTGTAGCAGGTTTCATCTAACATATTCAGGTTTGACATGGGGGATATTCAAAACTCATTCAGTTGGAAGATTTGCTTGTCAATCCAAGTCTCTTAAAACAAAAGAGGTTTGCCAGGTTCCTATTAAAGTTTTTTTTTTTTTTTAGAGAGTGGTAAATGAAAACATCTCTGCTTGATATTCATCATTTGGCAATGACCATTTTTTCACTCAGACAACATGAATAAAAGATACTACTCTTGGTCATTAGCAACTCATTCAGGGAAAAGAGAAATATTGGACATTTAAGGACATTTTACTTTTCTGTCATTTCAGACTAAATGACACTCTTAAATGATGGCTAGTCGAACCTACAGAATCTATTAGTAACTTGAAAATAAGTGTGAAGGGATGCCAAAACCCAAAGAAATCTTAAACTCAAATTTATCAGTCTTGTCACATTATTGCTACTGGTAATAAAAGCATTTTTGTTTTATGTTGCAATGTCTACAGAGAATAATATTTTTTTTTGCACTAGAGTAAAAAGTGATATTGCAACATTCATCACATTTTTTATATAAAATAGCCTAAAAAGGTTGAAAATTGACATTCATTATTTTACAGCTAATTTAAAAGCCCAGTGCAGTTATAGAAGCTTTCCTGGCTTTTTTTCATAAAGTTCCAGTGTTCAATAATCATTTAATTTTCAGAAGCATTTTCTTACATGGATTTCATGGATTTTGTTGGGTTCTCAGAAGAAAATGCTCAAGTTATAATGATGGTGGTAGTACCTGACCAATTTATTGGTGCATTTATTTTCTTATAATCACTCAGCTGCTGGTCCTGTGGCATTGCAATACCAAAGAAACAAAGACTTGTCATTTTTCAAGTTCTATAAGATTTGATCAGAGCCTAAACTTTCATTCCCTGCTATTTTTTTCCCCTCAGGTCCTTAAACCACTGATCCAATGAAAGAAAACTCAATCTAGGAGGTGAAACAGAAAGCAAGACTCTAAGACATGGTTGAAATGGATCGCCACATTTATATGTACATTGATTTTCACATGATTGGATTCAGAAATGAAATACCATCCTCTGTGATCAATTCATGCAGAGTGTTCCTCTCAGTTAAATTAAAAACAAAGTGAATTCAAAACAGCAACTCTCTTTCACCTAGAGCTCTGAAATAGAAAGTAATCATGGAGGATTAGAGAGGAAGATGGCTGATGGGAAGCAGTCTAAGTCTCTCCCATAGAGGGAATCAAAATAAAGAGAGTGCCTCAGCCCTCAGAGGGGAATGAGACCAGCATCACACCCCATGACTCACCAGAGAAGCAACAGGATCCACAGTGTGCAAAGAAGAGAAAAATCAATCAGCCTCAGTTTGAGCTAGGCAGGCTCACCTAGATTACTGCACAACCAGGAACAGTGTCCAGATGGACTGGGGGGGGGGGGGGGGGGGGGGGGGGGGCACGTTGAG
>CAUYQG010195607.1:0-21728 GCA_963574415.1 Tarsius wallacei
ATTTCGAACTCCTGGCCTCAAGGGATCCTTTCACCTCGGCCTCCCAAAGAGCTGGGATGACAGGCATGAGCCACCACGCCGGGTCTGAAATAAATGATTTCATTCACTCATATTAACCAAATTTTTAGGCTAGGAGTTCGAGACCACCCTGAGCAACACAGCAAGATATAGTAAATAGGTCCTTGAATGGGAGCTAGAGTCAGGAAGAGGATGGCTGACTCTAAGCTCCATGAGGGCAGGATCTTTATCTGTCCTGTTCATTGCTCTGTCTCCAGAGGTCAGCACATGGTACTCACTCGATCAATATCTGAATGAATGAATGATGAATGAAAGAGTTGAGTCCTTATCATGTCAGGCACTGGGAACACCACAGAGAGCAGGGGAAACACTCACGCTGCCTTACAATACAGGCTGGCCCCAGGACAGCCTGCCGCCAGACCCTGATCTTCCTGGAGGAGCAGCTCAACCCAGCTGGAACGGTGGCTCAGACAATCCCTGATGGGATGCTCTTACTTAGAGCTCCCAGCCTCATGCCCTGCTGGGCAGGAAAACATCCTGAGCGTGCAAAGGTCACAGCCAGACCAGACAGAAGAGGCTGTGCCCATGTCCACACTCAAGCACCACGTCCTAAGCAGCATCCACAGAGGCTGACAGTGTCCCCCAGCCCTCACCTCCGCTGGGTCCTTGGGTTCTCAAGACCGTGAGTTCCAGGAGCTGAGTGTCCCGGTGGCTACTGGGGTGCTGTGGTGGGCAGGGATCTGGCACATGAAGGGTTGCTGGATTAATGGACTACCCCCAGGAGACGTGTCATCGCCCCCATTTTGCAGACAAAGGAGCCAAGGCCAAGAAGGAGGCACGTGACCTGCCTAAGGTCACACACACATAGCAAACGGTGGTGCTGACCCCTCAGGACGGGTGAGTCAAAAAGAGGGGAGTGGGAGACCTATTTGGGGGTTGGGGGTGTGAGAAATATGCAGGGGCTTTTGGGGGGGGTCACACAGCTCTGGATTCAGATCTCAGCTCTGCACTCAGTTTATCGCTGTGTGACGTTGGGGAGGTCTCCGTGCCTCAGTTTCCTCATCTGTGAAACAGGAAGGACTGACCCTACCTGGAAGGCACCTGAGTGAGAATCCAGTGCATAAGAGTGAATGCTCAGAGAGCCCAGGGGACTGCTTGGCACAGGCGGTGAAAAGAGTGACAGAACCATAACAGTTCACATTCGTGGCGTGCCTCCTATGTGCCAGGGGGTGCTTGCAAACATCAGCTCATGCCACCGTAAGAGAAGGTGTTTAATGCATGCTAGCTATTATTTAATTTTACTTATGTCCAAAGTAGGGAGATTGTTGGGGTGGGCAGACTTTGAGGATGGTGATAGATCATAACGGGTTCTGAAGAATGGGTGGGCTGGGCGCAGTGGCTCATGCCTGTAATCCCAGCATTTTGGGAGGCCGAGATGGGAGGATTGCTTGAGGCTAGGAGTTCAAGACCACCCTGAGCAACATAGCAAGATATAGTCTCCACAAAAAATTTTTTTTAACTAGCCAGGCATGGTGGTGCACATATATAGTCTGAGCTATTGGGGAGGCTGACGTGGGAGGATTGCTTAAACCCAGGAGTCTGAGGCTGCAGTGAGCTGTGATCATGCTGCTACACTCCAGCCTGGGGCAGGATACTCCTCTAAAAAAAAAAAAAAGAATGGGTGTCTATTTTCTTCCCCATCCTGACAGCATCTCAACCATGAATTCCCCCAGTGACAACCTACACCGTGTGGAAGTTTCTGAGAAGCAGGAAACTGAGTTCTAAGTACCAAAGGTTGTCTCTGCCCTGTTCCCCTCTCTGGGCCTCAGTTTCCCTGTATGTCCCCTGGCGGCATGGTGACCTCGAAGGAGCCTGTCTTCCTTGGTTGCCCAGGATATCCTGATTTAGAACAGCCAGCCCTAGAGACCACAGCTTCTCATGCCCCTGAGGCTGCCGGACCCATCTCAGGCCCCGGCTGCCTCCCCCGCCCCCCAGAGCAAAGCTGGCCGTAGGCAGGCCAGGTTGCTTTTCAAGGGGAGCCATCAAGCGCGGCCGGTGGGCTTAGTCCAGCCAGCAGCGCCAGAGCCCACTGACTAGCCCGGCTTTTGAATCTGAGAAACAAATAAGACTCCGACTTCAGCCGTTTCCCCAACATCCCTGGGTGCCGTCATCCGAAGAGGAAGAAAAAGAGAGGGGGGGGTAAAAAGTCCCCCTCCTCCACCCACCCAACCTCCTTGTCTTTGTGTTCCACAAAACCAATTACAGGTTGGAAATAGCTGTAATAAACCTGATATCCCACTTACAGGCCAATCCCGCCGCGGCTGGGAAGTATAATAGTGGCAGAGAGGAAACTGCTGGTGTATTTTGCCGGAGCTGTTTAAATCGCCTGCCTGCATTACCCCAACTCCCCTCCAGCCGGGCAGGAATTGGCTCTCCTGGAGCCCAGCAGCTGAGGTCTCCGGGTCCGGGCGGCGAGCGGGAGTCTTTGCAATGAGGGTTTTCGTGAACTGCTTAGGTATGGAGGAGTGGATGGCCAGGGGAGCGTGTGTCGGCCCGGCACAGGTTCAAGTCCCAGCCCAGGCGAGTCGCGCTCCCTGGCTATAAATGGGCACAGGCAAGGCCCGCCTGACAGGGCAGCTGGGGGAGAGGGGAGTAAACTGGACAACACGAGTGACCAGTGTGGGCTGGAAGAAGGCTCAGGTCTGCTGCAGGGGGTTCACTGTCTGGCTCTGGGCTCTCAGGCAAGTCACCGATTGTCTCTGAGCCTCAGTTTCCTCCTCTGTACAGGGAGGGACACTGAGCTTACGCCCCAGAGTTGTTAAAAATATGAAAAGAAGCAAATGTGTGCAAAAGTATCTTGTAAGATGGGAAGGAACGTGGACACTGCTGATGGGTGTCCTAGACTGTGGAAGGTGACAAAGAGCAAATCTAGAAACTTCTGCCATGCCACTGTCACTTAGGACACTGCATCTTACTCAACCCCGGGAGTCAAGCACAGGAACTAGCACGTGGGTGTGCTGAATGCATAATAAACGAGTCAGTGAATGCAGGGACAGACTCCCAGTTCACCCGAGCGGACCCGTCCCTATCCCAGCCACTTAGAAAGTCAGGCACAAAGATGGCGCCAGGCCAAGGAGCATCATAAAAGGTTGGCTAAGATCAAGCCGACCCCAGGGCTAGGGCTCGAGCCATTCGTGTATCCGTGATTCATGTGTCGACTGAGCTCACACTCGCTCACCCCCTGGATTTGAGATGCGAGCTTCCTGCTCCTCCAGGAGAGATCGAAGCCAGGAAGGTAGGCCTTCACTTTGCTTTGTGTTGTGTCCCCAACCCCTGCCACAGAGTCTGGGGACGTTCATCCCATCATCCAATTTTTTTTTTTTTAGAGAGATGAACATCCTTTCTTATAGATGCAGACACCGTGGCCGGACAAGGGGTGCTCCTTGCCCAGCCTGCGCTGCTGGGAGGTGGGGAAGGGGAGAGATTTGAACCCGAGTCTGGTTCTGAAGCCCAGACAGGAAGTGGCCAGGGGAGAGAGTCAGATTAAGTTTGGGGTACAGGGCACGGAGAGCAGGGGGAGGCCAAGGCAGGGGTGCCCAAGGAGAGGTGAGAAGCATGCAGGTGAAGAGGAAGCCACTGCCTGATGGCCTGCCGGGCCACGGGAGGGCACGGGGGCTCCCGGCTGTCTTGTTGCCATGACGACCCTGGACCACTCTTCCCCAAGCCTCCCTGCCCACCTGTTCTCCACCCTGAAATCGCTCTTGCAGCTCCGAGGCCCGGGAGCTGGGCCAGAGGAGCAGCCACAGAGAGAGCGGGACAGGCTCTGGCCTCCCCGGGGGCACTAGGGGAATAGGATGCCAGGTTCCCAAAGACTAGAAGGAGGGCGGCATCCTCCTGTCAGGTGCCACCCACCTGTCGGGACGGCCGGATCGCACCCCGGCTCTGTCTCCCTCGTGAGACCTGGCTTCTGGCAGGGCTAGGCTCGAGGTAATTGGCTTCCCCTGGTGTGTGTGGGAGATCCGGTTTTGACAGAGACAGCTGGTGTCATAAATTGCCTGTCTCATCTGGTTACTGTGTGATGGCAGACAGCAGCTCAGGGATGGGGTTGGGGTGGGGGGAGCGTGGCAGGCGGGAGAGAGGCTGCCTCGTCCTCTGGGCCCCGCACCCCAACGCGGGCTGTGGCTCCTGCAAGTGTGAGGAGTGTCTGCCGGCGTGGACCGTGGCACCAGCGGCAGGGGGTGAGCCTGCTGTGCTCAGGGGGTGCGGCGGGCACACGTGTGTTGGTGGGGGTGAGTGCACAGTGGGTGTGCTTCCAGGCTGCCTGCGAGGGCAGGTGTGAGCTTGTAAAGTCGTGACGGGGGCGTCCATGTATAATTCCAGGTGTTTGCACGGGGAAGACCAGAAGGGCTTGGGGAGCATAAGACAGTGTGCAGGCGTGTTCGGGGGTGTGTGTTTGGATTCACGGAGTGGTCCATGCACAGTGCCTGCACCCACAGCTGTAAGCGCAGTCTATGCCCTGCTCCTGGCCCTGGGCCAGGTGTGTGGGTGGGTGGGTGGGTGAGTCTGGCTGGGTCTACCAGGATGGGAGACAGCATCATGCCAGCCCTGCCCCCTTGCCATCTCCTTTGCCTAGGCAGGCTCCCACCTGTCAAATGCAAAGGCCACAGTCGGGCCATATGACCCGACCCCCTGAGCCCCCAAACTCCACCAGACACACGCATGGGTGTGGTGGGACCTCCCTCCCTGTCTCCCATGTCCCCCATGCTGCAGGGACCAGCAGGTAAGAAGCAGGGGAGACAGGAGGGACCTGAGAGGTGCTGGACACCCCGACTTCAGTGCACAGTGGGCTCACGCTGGCCAGAGTGGGAGCGGGATTTGGAAATGTCAACTTCTCTGGAAGTCCGCCCTGGAGGTTCAGGTTCGGGTGCAGAGTCCTGGGTGGAGTCTGTATTATGGATTTGTAACAAGCCTCAGAGGGTTCATTGGATGCAGGGGTTGGGGGCCGTAGTTGGGAGATGCTGCCCAGCCCCCCGGATCCCCACCAGGGCCTCGTCTCAGCTTTCCCAAGGCGCCCTCAACTGCCAGCCCCTTGGTGCCCTGAAGGCCCGGACCACACAGAACAGGAGGCCCGTCTAGACCCTCACTCTGCAGAAGGCAGAGCTGAGGCTCAGTGAAGGGGAAGCGTGCCAGGGTCACCGAGAGGGGAGGTGGCAGAGGTGGGAGCCAGGCCCTTGGCTCTGAAGCTTACCCTCTTTCCACCACACCCCCATTCCAGATGCTTGGAATCCAGACCCCCAAATCCAGGTTCACCACCAAGTTTGCAGAGCAGCGCTGGCACTGGGG
Source organism: Tarsius wallacei (assembly GCA_963574415.1). Lineage (NCBI taxonomy): Eukaryota > Metazoa > Chordata > Mammalia > Primates > Tarsiidae > Tarsius > Tarsius wallacei. The sequence continues at coordinate 5,362 of CAUYQG010195607.1, forward strand.
TGCTCAGGCCCAGTCTCTACCCTTAGGCACGGGTGATGGCGTCCAGCTCCTTCCGCCCCTGCCTCCTGACAAGGATGCTCTCAGAATTCCCGGCATTGGAGACGGGGTCCAGGGCCGTGTAGCTCACCCTGAAGAGAGGGCTCGAGGGGGCTCTTTCCCAGTTTCAATAAAGCGCCCCGGTGGTGTACTAGAAGGGGTGGGCTTGGGGAGGGCGGGGAGGACTCAGCCTTCTGGTGTCTTCTTGAAGGCCACTCTTCCTTACCCATGCTCAGCCTGCATTCCTCTAAGAGCGACCTCTGCTTCTCATTCACCCATTCATTCATTCATTTGTCCACTCACAGCACCACCTGGGGGCTAGGCATGTGGACAGAGGGGTGCATCAGACCCTACCCTGGTCATCAAGGAGCTCACAGAATGGGCGAGGCTGGGGGCGTGAGTCACTGAGAGAAACATCAGCAACTGGGGCTTCCTCGCAGCAGGCGTGGAGAGGAAATGGTTGTGGGGCGGGGGGTTAGTGGGGGGTAGAAAGGAGCTCTGCCAGGGACGGCCCAGGGAAAGCCCCGCCCGGGTGGGCACCCAAGCCCTGCCTTGGAGGATGGAGCCGAGTCCCAAGAGGGGTGGGGGAGGCAACGAGGAGAAGGTGAGGCTTGGGCAGAGAGTGCTGGGGTGTCAGGACAGGTTCTGGGGGTACCCTGAGGGGGGTCTGGCATGAGTGGGTCGTGCTCCACACCCGCAGAGTCTGGGTCTGGCAGTGGTTAGGCTCTGGAGTCAGACCCCTCAGTTCAAGTCCAGTTTGGGGTCTCATCTCCCTTTCTCGGTCTCCCCATCTATCAAATGCAGATGATGGTAGTATCGCCTCCCAGGGCAGAGGATGGATTGGATCCTTCAAGTAAATTGCTTAGAAAGGTGCCTGGTATACAGTAAGCACCCTATAACTGAGTGCTATTATTATCCACTGAAAAATGCTTAGCAGGGTAGTACTATTATTATTGCTATTATTTTATTGGAAGACTTTGAGCAAGGGAGTGCTCGCGGTAAAGTGCCCATCCCCAGGAGCACTGGGTATCAGAAAGCCCCCCTGGCTGCAGTGTGCACAGCGAATCTTGAGGCAAGACCAGTCTGGACATGGGAAGAGGCGTCTGGGTCAGAGAGAAGCGGCCATTTCTCCAGCCCCTCTTTCAGGGCTGCAAACTTGATTTTTGGCTCCCACAAGCCATTGGGGCAGGTGCTAGAGGCAGGCATATGGCAGATCCCAGTATCTGTGTATCCAGGCACGAGGGTCTAGCCCGAATCCCCAGCCGTGACACCCCTTCACTGTCCCCAGTGGTCATGCCCAGCACTCAGTTCCCAGGTCACCTGGGCTGCCAGTCAGCAAGCACACCTGTGTAGACAGGTTGTGTCCAGCAAGGGCTTGTAATGGGGACAGATGCCCAGCTCGTGCCAGCCTGCCTGACTGAGGCAGTGAGGAGGGGCTGCCAGTGCTCGGGGAGGGACCTTGCGGTGCCAGTCTGCCCAACCCACCCTACTTGGCAGGCACTGCTGAGAGTTGGGCCTGTGTCAGCATGACCGGCCTTGGGCAGATCTCAGCCTCTGCCAGCCTGCCCACCTGCCCAACACGGGGCCGGTGCCCCAGCAAACACTGCTGGGCTGGCATATCCTGCCCGCTGTAACTAACGCGCGGCTTTGGGGAGAGCCCGGGCTAATGAAGCCTGTCTGTCCATCTGCCGGCTGCTTCTGGGGATGAATGAGCACTTTACCGTGAGCCCTGGCAGCCAGTGGGAGAGGAAGAATTCTGAGCTGGGAACCAGGAGGCTGGAGCCCTGTCTCTGTTCAGCCACTCGTGAGCAGTGGATGCTAGGAAATTTGCATTCTGTCTCTGGGCCTTGGTTTCCCCGTCTGTTAAATGGGATGGGGTTAGCTGATCTCCAAGTTCTTTTCCTGCCATTTCATGGAGGTGATGGTAATAATGGGCAAACTCTGGGTGGAAGAATTCTGCACTTGAGGGGCTATGCTGGTGCTCAGGCCGGCTCTGTTCATTCAAGAAAGGTTCATTGTAGCCAAGCACAGTGGCTCGCCCCTGTAATCCCAGCACTTTGGGAGGCCGAGGCACAAGAATTGCTTGAGCCCAGGAGTTCGAGACCAGCCTGGGCAACAAAGTGAATCCACGTCTCTACAAAAACAATAAAGAAGAAAAAAAATTAGCTGAGTGTGGTGGTGTGCGCCTGTAATCCCAGCCACTGGGAAGGCTGAGGTGGAAGGATGGCCTGAGCTCAGGAGGTTGTAGCTACGATGAGCCGTGAGCGTGCCACTGCACTCCAGCCTGGGCGTCAGAGTGAGACCTCGACTCAAAAACGAAAACAAAGATTCACTGTGTCCCTACTACGTGCCCGAGACCGCTTGGGATGCGAGCGATATCGCTGTGGACACAAGACAATATCCTCTTCCCTGGGGTCCACATTCTAGTGGGAGGACATGGATAACAAGTTAATTAGGGAAGAGAGAGGAAACATCTCAGAGAGAGAGCGCCTCCATACAGATGCTAAACGGGTGACGAACAGGAGAGATGGTGCATGTCAGATAGGAGGCCTGGGGAGGGCAGCCTGGGGAGGCCACACGTAAGCAGAGTCCAAAGAGGTAGGGTCAGCGTGCTTGGAAAGGATCGAGGTGCTTCCCAGCTCCCTGTGAGTTTCTCTTTATTCTGGCTTCCAACTTCTGGCCTCCAATGGCTTCTGGCCTCGCATTCGAGCCCCGTGACGCCCCCTGGGCAGTGCTCTCTGCACCTTCCAGATGGGCATACTGAGTCCCGGAGGCAAGTCTGAGGCTTGGGTCTACAGCTTTGTGTTTTATTCCCCCATCGTTTGAATATCAACATTTCCGAACATACAGAAAAGTGTAAAAAAGTTAAAGCAAACCCCATATCGCTACCACCTAGCTTCTGCTGTTAAAATTCTACCATGTGGGAGTGTAAATTAGTACAACCTCTATGGAAAGCGGTATGGAGATTCCTCACAGCACTAAAAGTAGATCTACCATTGGATCCAGCAATCCCACTGCTAGGTGTCTGCCCAAAGGAACAGAGGTCATGATACAAAAAAGACAGCCGCACCCGCGTGTTCACTGCAGCACAATTCACAATTGCAAAGATGTGGAATCCACCTAAATGCCCATCAACCGATCAGTGGATAATGAAAACGTGGTAGCTATACACCATGGAATACTACGCAGCCATCAAAAAGAATGCAATCGTGTCTTTTGCAGCAACTAAGTGAACTAACGCAGGAACAGAAAAACCTGATGCCACATGTTCTCACTTATAAGTGGGCGCTAAACTCAGGATCTGCAGACATAGAGAACGCTGTCAGGGACACTGGGGACTCAGAAGGGGGTGGGGGGGGCAGAGTGGAGGGACGAAAAATGTGCACAGGTGGGAGTGGTGGATACACGTGAAGCCCAGACCAAAAGCTATTGGTAATCCCTAGAGCTACTGAAATACAAAAACGAAAAAATTAATTCCACCATGACCATTCGACCATCTTCTCTCCTCTTGCCCATCCCCCTCCAAGCACCCGCCCACCCTGATTTATTCCAAAGTCACAGGCAGACACCCATGCACCTCACTCCTAAACCTTCTGTTTAGAGCTCAGTATTTGTTTACAATTATTTTTCTTTGGGGGTAAAATGCACATACAATGAAACGCACAGGTCTCACGCGCCCCACTCCATTTTTTGGGTTTTGGCAAATGCACACATCCGGGTAAGCCAAACGCTTCTCGTGATGCTTAGCGTGACCACTGCTCCAGAAAGTTCCCTCTGCCGCTTCCTAGGCAGTCTTTGCCCACAGAGGCAACCATTATTCTGATTTTTTTCTCACCGTTTTTTCCTGTTCTAGGATTTCATAGAAATGGAATCACACGGTGTGTCGTTTTTAGTGAGGGTTCTTTTCTCCCAGCATAGTATTTTTGAGATGCACCCCTGCTGTGTGTGCACCCGGGGTTTATTCCTTTTTATCACTGAATAGTATTCCGCTGGAAGAGATAACAGCCTGCTGAGATGTTCTCTGGGTAAAAACACCTGGATATAGGCCGGGCGTGGTGGCTCACACTTGTCATCCCAGCATTTTGGGAGGCCGAGGTGGAAGGACTGCTTGAGTGCAGGAGTTCAACAGTTTTGTGAGTTCAGCTCTCAGTAAATGAAGAAGGGGAGGGTCATTTGAGGAAGGAGTGCGTGGTGGATGAAGATAGTGCACATTCCGTAACACCCCTGCATTGAAAGTTGGGAGACCAGCCTAGGCGACATAGTGAGATCTCATCTCTACAAAAAAATGCAAAAATTAGCCAGGTGTGGTAGCATGGGCCTGTAGTCCCAGCTACTTGGGAGGCCAAGGAAGGAGGATCAACTGAGTCTGGGAATTTGAGGCTGCAGTGAACTGTGACTGTGCCACTGCACTCCAGCCTGAGCGACAGAGATCTCAACACACACACACACACACACACAAGGTAAGAACCTACTATGCATAGTCTGTCCACTTTTAAAAAGCAGATGCGTGTTTCCAAGTCTTTTGCTCTCGCTCTGCTTGACCAGATGTCAGTTCAGTCCAATAAGTGTTCCCTGAACACCCGCTGTGTGTCAGCCCCTGTGCTAGACACAGGGTGAGGGATCTCAGCTCGGGCTGGGAAGCTTGGCCTGTGAGGGCCCCATGCAGGTGCAGAATGTCAGCACAGAGGGCCTGCCGGGCCACACACCCTGTGCACACAACCTTATTTCACTCTTGAAATGGCCCCACGGGTTCCCACTGTGACTCCAGTTTCCAGAGGAGGTGACTGAGGCCAGAGTGATGAAGGGATCTCCCAGGACCTGAGCCCGGGAGGTTGAGGCTGTGGTGAGCTGTGATCGTGCCACTGCTCCCCAGCCTAGGTGACAGAGTGAGACCCCAAACTCAAAAAAACAAAACAAAACAAAACCAAAAACCTCTGGCCTGTTTCCAGTTTGGAGGAGTCGGGGGCCTCCACCTTGGTGACAGACCCAGGCTCTTTCCTTTGTCCTGCATGCAGTGAAGTCGCAGCCTGGAGAGGCCAGGCTGTCTGTCCAAGGCCACCAGGCAGTGCAGTGACAAAAGCGTGGGCCCCTGGGTCTCCCAGGCTGTGAGTTTTCATAACATCATCTTGAAGACTTAGAAAAACGTCTACACATTTGTCAAACCGATATTTCCTTCTTGGGCTGGGAAAGCTGATCGTTAAAACAGTCTTGATTATTGCTTGTGTGAGCATCCCAGCGTGTGGCCCGCCCACTTGTCCCTTGCACCTCCTGATCCAGGACTCCCAGGAAGGGCCCTGAGCCAAGGTGTGAGCCTCAGCCTGCAATGGGAAGGGCGAAGCTGGGAGGGAGCTGGGGAGTCCAGGTGACTCTGAATCATTTAATTAAAAACAAAAACCCCAGGGCAGATCAAATTAACGCAGTCTGCCAGTAAGTTTGATGCCAGACAACAGAGGGTGAGGATCATTCGAGGAAGGTATGTGTGGTGGATGAAGATGGTGCACATTCTGTAACGCCCCTGCATTGAGAGATGGGAGGTCTGATCTCTCCCTTAGAAACTAGGCACATTCACGCTGGGCATGGTGGCTCACCCCTGTAATCCCAGCACTTTGGGAGGTCGAGGCAGGAGGACTGCTTGAGCCCAGGAGTTGGAGACCAGCCTGGGCAACCTAGCAAGACCCCAACTCTACTAAAACAAATGTTTAAAATTGGTCAGGTGTGGTGGCACGTACCTCTAGTCCTAGCTACCTGGGAGGCTGAGTTGGAAGAATCGCCTTAGCCCAGGAGTTCAAGGCCACGGTGAGCTGTGATCATGCCACTGCACTCCAGCCTGGGGAACAGAGTGAGATCCTGACTCAAAAAAAAAAAAATTACCTAGGCACGTTCTGAAACTGCTTTGACCTGTGGGATCAGCACACGTGGCAGAAGCACACCAGGTTCCAGGCCCAAGTCTTAGAGGCAGGTACTTCCGGTCCTGTCTCTGGGAACAGGAGCACTGGGTGCCCCCCCCACCTAAGAAGTCCCACTGTGGTGATGGGGCGCCCATGGGGAGGAAGGAGCGGGACCAGACTGAGCCACCTCCAACCTGTGCATGGGTGAGGCTGCCTTGACCCCTGCAGACCAGCTCAGTCACCCACTGAAAACGATTCTGTGACCCCAGTGAACACTGTGAGGCGTGGGAGTCACCCGGCCGGAGCAATTGCCCAACGCCTCGTGGAGGGTGCTCCATCTGGGCACCCACTGCACACCTGGGGAAGTGCAGGTGCAACTTCTGCCCGGCCATTACAAAACTCTGTGTGATTAGGGAAGATGTGGGGTGGTCCAGCAGGAAACATGGTCCCCAAAGAGATCGTGCATGAGGAGCCTTCAACACCAAGGTCACTCGCAAGGGCACGGCAGGGCCAAGAGATCCCAGCAAGCCATGGGGCGGCATCTGGGACCATGGGCGTTATCACTGCTCTTGGGCGCAAGGGGAAGGGGGTAGAGGGGTGGGGACCCCTGCAGCCCAGAGAGCAGGTGCTGAAGGACAATGCCACCCCGCAAGGGCATGGGGGGAGGGGTCCGGGGCCCCCACCGGGAGGGGCTGAGGAACGAAGCCCTGGGCTGCTTCCCCCTGGCCTCCAGCCTCCTGCAGGTGCCTCCTGTGGGCCAAACCCAGCTGGAAGCTGGCGGGGAAGGAAGCCCCTTGATGCCACCGCACAGGTCCACCTGGGGAGGAGGGGCGAGGGAAGGCGTCCAGTGCAAGGATGCATGATGCGGGTTTCATCCAGAAATCCAGGTGTCCGGTGAGCGGCGGCCACCTGGCTCCGGGCTTCCGCGAGCCCCTGTTTTCACCTCGGTGTCCCACGGCCGGTAGAGTGAGGTCCCTTCCCCTACACCCCCTTCTGACACTTCCAGAGGATCACGTAGGGGACAGCATTGTCAGAGGGAGGGTCCCGTGAAACGGCCATGCATCTTCTCTCTCCGCTTCTCATCCCAGCCACTACTCAGCTTGGGGAGTAGGGCTGAAGCTGGTCCTCCCAGAGGTTTGGCTTGGGCTTGGGGGCACCCAGCTCCAACTGGAGCCCTGGGTCAAGACTGCTTCCTAGAAGCCTCTTCCCCATAAGGTAAGGACACCACCTTTCCACTCCACCCTGGTGGCACGAGGCCCTGTGTGTAGGTGGGATGGGGCTTGGCTGAAGGCTCTGCCGTTGCACTTTGAGATGGACACTCAGCCTTGGATGAGAGGCCCGCGTTTTCATTTTGCACAAGTTAGGGAGCCTCTCCTAATCCCAAGCAAGGATGAGGCCTCTGGGCCTCCTCTTGACCTGACTCTGTTGTCTGGGTCAGGACTCTGCAAACATTTTCTGTAAGGGGCCAGGTCGTGAATATTTTAGGATCTGTAGGCTAGACAGCATCTGCTGCAGTGAACCAGCTCTGCTTGTGACGGCGTGAAAGCAGCCCCAGACAATCCAGAAATGAATGACCGTGGCCGTGTTCCAATAAAACTTTATTTGAGCCGGGTTCAGTGGCTCAGCCTGTAATTCTGCGCTTTGGGAGGCTGAGGTGAGTGGATTGCCTGAGCCCGCGGGCTCAAGACCCGCCTGGGCAACTTGGCGAGACCTCATCTCTACAATAAATCAAAAATTAGCCGGGCGTGGTGGCGTGCGCCTGTGGTTCCAGCTACTTGGAAGGCTGAGGCAGAAGGATCACTGGAGCCCAGCAGGTCGAGCATGTCACTGCACTCCAGTCTGGGCGACAGAGTGAGACTCCAACTCAAACAAAAAGCAACTTTATTTGCACAAAGAGATGGTGGACCGGGTTTGGCCCTTGAGCCACAGTTAGGCCACCCTGGCTGGGTGATAAGGCCTTCTTCTCCTTGTCTGCCTGTCTGATTCTGGCTCTTTCTTTGTAACTGAGGTCAAAAGCTTTTCCTAATCCCCCCCGGGGAGAGTCTGGCTTCTCCTCTTCTGCCTTACCTGACCTTCACATGTACACATTTAGCGTCTGAGCCCTTTCCTTCCATGGTCCACTTGAGCCTCTGAATCATTTTTTTAAACTAGAGATAGGGTCTCGCAATGTTGCCCAGGCTGATCTTGAACTCCTGCCTCAGACTCCCAAAGTGCCGGGGTGGCAGGCATGAGCCACCATGCCCAGCCACCCCGCATCATCTTTAAGGTGGACCGGGTAGGTGTTTGATAGAGTTTGGATGTTTGTGTCCTCCACATTTCATGTTGAAATATGATCCCTGACGTGGAATCAGGGCCTCATGGGAGGCGACTGGTCTTGGGGGCAGGTCCCTCGTGAATGGCTTGGTTCTTGCAGTCATGAGTGAGTTCTAGCTCGACTAGTTCACATGACAGCTGGCCCTTCAGAAGAGCCTGGCACCGCGTATCTTTCTCTCTCTTGCCAGGCGACACGCCTGTGCCCTCTCCCCCTTCTGCCATGATTATAACAACCTTCCTGAGGCCTCACCAGAAGCAGATGCCAACACGATGCTTCCTGTGTAATCTGTAGAATCGTGAGCCAAACTAAACTTCTTAATAAATTACCCCCGCCCAGGTACTCCCTTATAGCCGTGCAAAGCAGACGGATATGATGTCCTTCCTGGAGAGGCACACAGCAGTGAACTAGGGATGGGATTCAGACTCCCAGGCCAGGCCTGTTTCAGCCACGCCCAGGAGTTGGACTTGGGCACTGGGCTGCTAACAGAGCCGGGGGTGGCCAGCAGCCCCTCCCTCAGGGCCCCGTGATGGGTGTGCAGGCGTGTCTGCTTCCCACCGGGTCTGCAGGAGGGTTGCTTTATTTCCTCTGGGAGTGAGAAAATGGAGGAGTCTAGCGTTGGTTCCTATGACAAGGAAACTGTCCAATAAAAAACACCCAGTACGTTAAAAAAAACTTTGCCTAGCTTTGAACGAATGCTTGGTATTATTACAACAACAGCAACAAAATCCCATTTGCTTTCCATGATAGATCTGGTTGTGTTTTGTTTTCTTGTCTCGAGAGAGCAAGGACTTCACGGGCAGAGGGGTCAAAACAAGAAAAGAAGAACTCGGGATTTGGAGTCCGACCATCTCGGGTCCAGACCCCACTCCGCCATGGGCTCACTGGGTGACTTCGATCGTGCATGGACCTTCTGGGAGCCTCAGTCCGTGTGTCTGTAAGATCGGGATTCTGCCGCCTCCTTCCCAGGGGCGTGACAAAGATGAAACGAGAATGTGGCCAATAGTTATCACCCCATACCATGCCTCTTCCCAAGACATGTGGCCCCTGATCTCAGGACGCATGCGTGTGCGAAGACACCAAATGCGCACATGATGACGGGAGGTATCCAGGAGAGGATGATTGTGAGTGGTGATCACTACCATGATGCAAAGAACAAAGCGCTGAGAACAGGGAAAGAGGGGCTGGAAAATCACCTGGGGGTTATGTTAAGGGCCAGAGGAAGGCTCTCTAAAACCTGGATGAAAAGAAGGAACCGGCCTGGGGGAAGCTGGGAGGAAGAGAACGCCCAGCAGAGGTCAGAGCGACAGCAGAAGCCTTGCGATGGAATATGGCTTGCTGTGTTGAGGGAACAGGAAGGCAGCTGGCATGGCAGAAGTAGCATGAACAAGGTGGGGAGTGACGGGCTCTCAGATCACAGAGCTGCCTGGGATCAGATCACATAAGTTCTTAAAGGCTGGTGCAAGGAGGTTAGATACATTTCTTGCTACGATGGGAAGACATTGGAGGGTCTTGAGGAGAGGAGTCACCTGACAGTCTTCACGTATTACAAGATCCCTCTGGCTGCCAATGCAGAAGGGGTTGCAGGGCCCAGTGGGGGCAGGGGGACCTGGCCAGTCATGGGGAAAGACAGCGGCTCCCGCCTGGCATGAAGCGGCTGGAGCCTGGGCCCCTGGCCCCTTCCTTTTGTGGTTTCACTGTATCTTCCCACCTATTCCTGCAAGTCCAATGGCCAAATGGGGAGGGTTCCAGGGCATTTCAAGGCTTCCATGCAGCTTTGAATGAAAATGCCTCTTCCGTCTGGTGGGCGAGACGGTGCGAGGCCTGAGAAGCCCCCTCCCCTGCCTGGGGCAGCCAGGACCCCGGCAAGAACCGCAGGGCAGGCTCAACCCACTCCGAGATCCAGCTTCTTCCAAATCGCTTATTCCAAAGCCAGGAAACACACGATAGGACTGCTAGGTTCGCGTAGGAAACAGACCTGGGGCATCGACTCAATGGCACGGAGAGTGATGGTGGTGACAGCGTGTGATTGTGGGTATGATTGTGCCCTTCGCGCTCCCCGACACATCGGGTTAAAGGTCTTTTGCGCACTCGCCCCCGAGCCCTCCCGACAACCTTGTGAGTAGGGCTCTCGGGAGTCCCACCTGGCAGATGAGGAAACCGAGGCCTCCAAGGGGGAAGTGGCCGGCCCCAGGTCACGCGGCAGGAAGTGGCAGAGCCGGCCTGGAGCTCAGACTGTGAGCCCAGTCACGCCGCCCTGCCTATCACCCATGCCCTGCTGGCCTGTCCATTGGCCACGCCCCAGCCATCAGATGCTCACTCCACTCCAGCTCCTGCCCAGTCCTGGGGCTTCCCACGTGCGATCTCCTTGACCCCGTGCCTCGGGGTCAGGGCTTTGGTGGGGAGGGGTGGTGAGGGGAGGAGTCCCCACAACTGCCTCTGAGTCTTATGCAGGTTGTCAGATGGAGGGGAAGGCAGACACAGGCTTTTCCTTTTTTTTTTTTTTTTAAGACCTAACTCCAACACCAAGGCTGGAGTACAGAAGTGCAGTCGTGTCTCCCTGCAGCCTTGAACTCCTGGGCACGGGACATCCTCCCATCTCAGCCTCCTGAGTAGCTGGGACTATAGGCTTGTGCCACCATACCCAGCTAATTTTGTTTGCTTTTGTTTTTGTAGAGACAAGGTTTGGCTATGTTGCCCAGGCTGGTCTCGAACTCTTGGCCCCAAGCAATCCTCCTGCCTCGACCTCCCAAAGCACTGGGATTACAAGTGTGAGCCACTGTACTTGGCTGACACAGACTTTTCTATGTAGGGCAAACTGGCCAGATTTGCTTGGAATTGAGAGGGTTTTCAGGAGACAGTACTTTCAGATTTAAAGCCTTGGTTAGTCTCAGGCAAATCACAACCAGCGAAGCCACTAAACTGGGGGCCTGAGATGTGGAACTCACTGCTGAAACTGGAAAAGGTTGGGGCCAGCTGAGATGGGTTGATCACCCTAATTCTATGTCACCCGTGAAGCAGAGAGAATGTGAATGGGTTGACGTTTTGGAATGACAGATTCCATCAGGGTCAAGAGAGAACCATGCAACTGTCAGAGGCACTCAGAGATGGAATGCCGCGTCTATGGCAGGTGGTGAGCTCCCCATCATCAGAGGCAAGTAAGCGACAGTTACACAATGCGTGGTGGAGAGTGCACAAAGTCCATCCTCTGTCCCTGACTCCATGAGAAGCTGTTTCTCTGTGCTCGTCTGAGCTATTAGGACACGTTCTCACAGCATTTTAGCTTCTCTTGGGCCTGCTGTCCAAAGCCAACTCCATGGCTGCTTTCCTCCTTGCCTCAGTGGCCCACTAAGTGAAGCCTGCAAATTGCTTGCACGGTCAGGTAAATATTACAGCAGTCAAAGATGCAGCTTCGGTGGGGAGGATGATGTGTAATTTGCAGCAATGCCACCAGGGCGTCAAAGCGCACATCGGCCGGCTGGGAGGGGGTGTGTGACTGACAGCTTCGATGGTGCCAGTTTGGGTATTTTTATTGTTGTTGTTGTTGTTCTTTTTGAAATCTCTGATGGACACTGATGGGAAGGAGGCTGAAGACTCCCCACTCCGGTGGTGGGGTCCACGCAGAGGGCAGGAAGCCCATTGTCCCCAGGCATGGCCTGTTTCCTGGGCAGCTGACATGGCAGCCTCCATGGCCATGGCCACAGGTCTGGTCTTAAGTCCATGGGGGCCCTGAGCGGCCCGGGGGCGTCCTGCTCTCGACACTACTATCCAGGTGCAGCTTGGTACCCACGTGCCCACTCTCTGAGTCACAGCGCCAAGGGCTGCCCTGGAGACGCAGGAGGCGGGACCAGATGCCAAGTGCTGGCAGAGCCTTGGGGGGCATGAGTCACCAGGGTGCCCCCCACTCTCTGCTCATCCTTCCCAGAATATCTAGGGCTTGGGAAGAAAACATCGTGAGGGACCGTGCCAAGACAGTGGCAAGAATATCTCAGGGCCATTTTCTCCTTTGTTTAAATTGAGGTCTAGCCTGTAATCTTGGCACTCTGAGAGGCTGAGGCGGGAGGATCGCTTAAGTCCAGGAGTTCAAGACCAGCCTAGGCAACACAGTGAAACTTCATTGCTACAAAAATAGATAAAAAATATTTTTTTAAAAAATGAAATAAAAATAAGTAAATTGAGGTCTTCAGGCCAGGTGTGGTGGCTCACGCTTGTAACCTCAGCACTTTGGGAGGCTGAGGCGAGAGGACTGCTTGAGCCCAGGAGCTGGAGACCAGCCTGGACAACATAGCGAAACCTCACCTCCACAAAAAAATAAAAAGTTAGCCGGGTGCGGTGGTGTGTGGTGATAGTCCCAGTCACTCTGGAGGCTGAGGTGGAAGGATTGCCTGAGCCCAGGAAAACTGAGGCCATGGTGAGCCTTGGTTGTGCCGCTGCACTCCAGCCTGAGACCTTGACTCAGTAAATCAACAAATAAATAAGGTCTTCAAAGAACCTACTTCCCAACTCAGATGCATGAATAAATGAATGAACGAATGAATGATTGAGGTCTTCACAGATGGTACTTCTCGAAACTTGGGGAGTGAGTAGACTGGCGGGGAGGGCTGGAGTCTCCTCATTTTGGTTCCCTGCAGGGCTGGTAATTCAGCCCCTGGAACACGCCAAGAGCATGAAGAATCGGGGGGTGACCACCGTCTGCCAGCATGGGCGCAAACACGCCCCTGGCTCAGCCTGGGAGCCCTCATCCTGGAGGAAGGGTGGCGGCAGGAGGGCGGAGGACGGGGCGCGGCAGAGTGCTGCAAGCAGGTTCCCTCCGGAAAGCAGTGGAGGGGATTGAGAGAACCAGAAGGATGCTTCTAACATGCTGGGTTGGAAGGAGGGACACTCCGTCCAGAGAGGGAAAGGGGCTTGACTGGGGACACACAGCAAATTCCAGTGGCTGACTCAGAGGCCACCTCTGCCTTCTGGGAATGACCCTCTCCTTCTCAGAGGACCCTGAGGAGGGGGAGGGCCCGTATTGCCAGTGGAGAGGAGGAAGGGGTGTCTGTGTGCTGGAGTGATGAGGGAGCGCAGCCCCCCTCAGCCTGCGAGGCACAGCACCGGTCCCTCTAGAGCTGCCCATCTGATGCATGCACGTGCCCCTTGGTTTTGAAGAGTCGTCGGACTGATGGCAGAGGCACGGTCCTGACTCTTGTGGGGCTCCCAGTCTGATATGGGAGATGGAGCTCTGAGCCGGGGAGGTCAGACTCTGGGCTTTAGGAAGTGTCTAGGCCAAGAGGGGCCCTTCCGGTCAGTCCTGCTCCTTGACTGGAGAGCCACAGTCAGCTCTCTCTTGTGAATTATCATTCATTCAGGGATGCTGGTTCTCCTCCTCCTCCAGGAAGTCCTCCCTGGGGCACTTGCATCCTCCCCATGACACAACACCAAGACTGTCTGGCTCCTTCCCCAGCCACCAAGAAGGAACGGAAAGTTACCCCCAAAGCCTCAGGCAAGTGCCCAAGCAGCTCCTCGGGGCGTCACCCTGGTCCCAGGCCACAGGTCGACCACCCGAGTCCCATCAGTATCCCTGGCCTCTCTCATCCACAGATGCAACTGGTCCTGTCAGAAGCTGCCGTCACCCACGTCCCCACGACCCTCCTGTGCGAGGCGGCCGTGGTCTCCCCTGCTCCTTCCATAGCCTCTCACTCTCCTCCGGACGTGTCTGTTCACAGCCTGTTTGCTCCTGAACACAGAGGCTGGGTGAAGGAGCTGGGGACCTTGTGCACCATCGACCAGATCAGAAAAGAGACCGCCCTGAGCAGGCAGGTGTGAGGTTTGCTGTGCAGAACGCTCCGCGACTATGGGAAAGGCAGGGGCAGGCCTGTGTGCACTTCAACTGGCAGGGCTGAGGAGGATGCCTGCCTGGGGCTGCCCGTGTGGGACATGGGAGGGACTGCTTTCCCCCTGTACACCTGCTGCCTCCCTGCCCCAGCCCGGAGCCCTCCAGGAAGAAGGCAGCCACAGGTCTGTTTCCTCCTGTACCGCCATCTGTTTCTAGATCCACAGGGAAACGAGCTGGCATTGGGTGACCCCCTTGAGCAGGGCTGGAGGAGAGACCAGACCAACCACAGCCTGAGCAGGTCAGCGTCCTGACATGTCCCAGGGACTCTCAGACGACCTGCCTTCAGGGCCACCTCAGCTTCAGCCATGTTTCCAGTGACCCAGGAGTCCCTGATGCCCCATCCACAGCCCCAAAGTACTTATACCAGCTGGGAGTCTGTTACCAAAGGAGAAAGCCTCAGGGCTGATGGCTTGGGCCATCTCACAGAGGGAAACTCTGGGGTGCAGGGTCAGCCTGTCCAGAAAGAACCTGCCCTGTGGGTCAGGAGATCGGGCTCCGGGTCTGGCTCTGTCGCCAATGGCCTGGAGGACCGAGGCCGCTCACTCTGCCCTCTTCGAGTTTGGCTTTCTCGTCGGTAAAATGACCCGTCGGAGCAGAACTGATAACGGAGCTGGGTAATGAATGCTGCCTCGTGCGGTCGAATTTGGGATTGGCAGAGGCAGGTCCTTCGTTCCTGATCGGAAGGAACACGGTGCTTGCTGAAGCACTTACTGCATGCAGTCCTGGGTGCTGGGGACACGGCTGCAGGTAGAGCAGACCAAGAGCCCAACCTAGGGAGCTCACGCTCTAAGGCAGGCTCGGCACACGCTTTCTGGAACGAGCCGGAAAGTACCCCTTGTAGGCGTTGGCTAGGCGCCACCATGTCCTGGCTGTATGACCTGGATAACAAGCTACCTGGTCTCTCTGACCCTCAGTCTCCTCTTCTGGAAAGTGAGCCCACAGGGGCTCGGTGGCCACTACGCATTTGCTGTTGCAGACGGTACGTGAGTGAGCACGTCCGTGTTCAAACAGAACCAAAGACACGCGGCAGGTCGCATTTGGGACCATGGTGGGTTTTCCAAAGGGGCTTGGGGCCTCCTTCTCCAAACCTCTTCTCTGCCTCCGAGGCCAAGGATGTCCCTCCCCACAGAGGCTGTTTTGGAGAGACGGAGGCAGAAGGAATCTAGAAGAGTCTCAGAGAGCGAGTCCCAAGCAGGAGGCCAGGGCAGGTAGGCAGGAGGCTCAACGAGGCCAAGGAACTGGAAAATCAGCCCCGACACCCTGTTTCCTTCTGCATCCCCACCCCCACCTTCTCATCCTTGTCCAGCTGGAACAAGGATTATCCTTGGCTTCCCTGTGGCCAAGCCTTACTTCCTCCAGGATGCCCACCTGGGTTGACT
Organism: Tarsius wallacei; assembly: GCA_963574415.1. Classification (NCBI taxonomy): domain Eukaryota; kingdom Metazoa; phylum Chordata; class Mammalia; order Primates; family Tarsiidae; genus Tarsius; species Tarsius wallacei. The sequence goes on from CAUYQG010195607.1 coordinate 20,854, forward strand.
CTTTTGGATAGGGTCTTCTGTGTCTCCCCAGTCAGCCGGCCCTCGTGCACAATGGCATTTCTTTTCTGATCAGATGGCTGTCCTGTCTCACCAGAGTGAGGCCAATGCCTACCTCCTCAGACTGGGAGTTCTCTGAACAAGAGTTCTGGTTCTCCACTGTGGGCAGAGATGGAGACTCCTCCCTCAGACTGGCCTCTCCCAAGTCAGGCATCATCAGCCCATTTGTCTTGAAGTTCCTGAAGTCAGAGAGTGTTGGCCCCTTAGTTGGGCCTCCCCTTCTGATTGAACGAGAGCTCCCAGAAGGTGAGAGAGGGTCAAGTGGTCCCTGCCATCTCCCAGGAGGACACAGGTGCCAGCTGTGGCCGAAAAGGCCCCTGTATGATATCGTTGTCATGAACTGCACAATGCCTCCCACCCTCACCCCTCTCTGTGTCCACACTCGGGGTCTCACTAAAGCACCACCATCTGCCTCCCTGCCCCTGGGACCTGGGCTGGCCATGTGACATGCTCTGGCCAACAGGGCGAGGTGACAATCATTGACACTGACGCTAGGCATCAGAGTGCTCCTGGGCCTCCACCACCACCACGAGGATGTGCTGGGCCAGCCTGCTGGAGGCCAGGGGACACATGGGACAGAGCTGGTCCCTCCTGTCCCAGCGAGGCCAGCCTGGATCAGTCATTGGCCAGCCTCTCCCAGACATGGGAGCGAGCACAGCTGCCTCACTCATCACCCGGGATGAGTGAGCAAAAACGTACCCATTGCTGTATGCCACTGAGGCCCGGTGGCATTTGTTACACGGCGTTCTCACGGTGATAGATAGCTGACACACCTGTGGTCAAGAACTTGGACTCTAGAGTCCAACTGCCTGAGATCA
>CAUYQG010195610.1:0-14985 GCA_963574415.1 Tarsius wallacei
GTTATTGTGGGGTACAGTTAGGGGTTAGGCATACAAAAATATTTCGTTCAGGTACCCTTGTTGATAAGAGGTGTCTCCCCATCCTCAGATAGATACCCACCACCATTAATCCCATCCCCCTCACCCTCCCCTCCCCCCCCCAGTTTCCCTCCACAGTCAGACATTTTCTTGTGGTAATACGTTGGATGAAGGACTATCTGTGAATTCTCAAAGATTCATTTGAAATTTATTTTGCAACCTCTAGACTTGCTCAATAACTGTGTTTTGTTAACACTGTCTGTTGAGCCCTGATGACTCCTGGTAACGGGAATATATTGTTAACTGAACTGTTGGAAATACTAGTGCTTACAGCTAATGCATTCTCAGAGTTGCACAGTACGAACACAGCAGGTATAAAGTAAAAGCAATAATAAAAAATTGAACAGACCTTAAGTGCTATGATTATTACTGTAGGCCAGTCTTTATCATCCCTTTTGATACTATACTTCTTAAATTTCCCATGTCTAAAAGCATTGATAGCAATATCAGCCTCATATTTTCTGTCTTAGCGAAGGGCATTACATATCATATTAAAAAAAAAAAACAAGTCATATTTGAAGGACTTGCCCATAGAGGGTGGATTACTATATTTATATGCATGAAATTTTCTACATATTCTGAGAAGATTCCCTCAAAAAATTTGATAATGGACTAACAAATTCAATATGGGAATAGCTGTGATTTTTAACATCAACTTTCTTTTAGGGAGTTTGTATTCATTGATCAGTTTTGCATCTTTATAGAGTAAAAGTAGGAAAAGCTTGTTTAACGGATAAAAACTCTGAGCAGCAGAAAGGTTTTTCATTGATGGTTCAAAAGTAGAAGGATAATCATCAAATTCAAATTTCAGCAATCCACTAGCTATGCAAGATTGTGTTTTGAAATTAGAGTAAATGATACTCTATATCTACATATTTAGATATAGACATGTCACTCAAAAACAGGAGGCAAAGGCAGGTTTATCTGAATATACCAACAGATTACTCCAAGCAAACAATACATCTTGTTTCTTCACAGCAAAAATGTTATTTTCACAGATTAACGTTGGTATATTTATTTCTTTTAGCAATATATAAGACAGGAAACTATTAAAAACTAGTAAGGAATGTAAATCCTATATACGCCTGAATTGTTCTACAGGAGTATGTCCATGCTGATAAGTTATCCATATCACTATACAATCATTATCTATACTTTTCTTTGTCCTACACTCTCCATCTGATTGATCAGCACATTCTGTCTGCTGTAACTTTAAAATATAAATAAATGCAGGTTTGAGACCGGCCTGGGCAACTTGGTGAGATTTTGTCTCCACAATAAATAAAAAATTAGCGGGACATGGTAGTGTGCACCTGTGGTTCCGGCTACTTGGAAGGTTGACGTGGAAGGATTGCTGGAGCCCAGCAGGTCAGGGCTGCAGTGGCCATGAGCACGCCACTGCACTTCAGCCTGGGTGACGGAGAGAGACTCCGACAAAAAAAATAAAAATAAAAATAAATAAATAAAATATATATAATTAAAACCAAATCATTAATCATTACTCATCCCTCATTACTACTACTGCAGTCCAAGATAACAGACAACTGTCACCTACTGTAATATCTCATTTAAATTACTGCCACAGCCTCCTAATGGATCACTGTTCATGCACAATTTGGGTCCATTTTAACAGAGCATCCACAACAATATCATTAGAGCACTTTAGTTCTGTCCTCAAAATATTCCAGTGGTCCTTATCAGCCTTACAGGAAAGGCTAAATCTCTACGATAATCTACAAGGCATTACCCAGTCTCTCCTATGTCCCGTTACATATCTGAGCTCATTTATGAATATTCTCTTTTTTGATTGCACTTACTGACCCCTTAGTTGTTCAAACATGCCAGGCACATTCCTAACTCAAGACTTTTGTACTTGTTATTCACTCTGCCTGAAGTTTTCTTCCTACTGATGACAGTTTTGTATTTCTCTTTAGGTTGTTTCTCCCACATCATTTTCTAAGTGTAGCCTCCCTTGTTCACACCATTTTAAAAGTCCACCCTCCACTGCCTCCTAATTCTCTTCTCTGCTTTTTTCTTTTCAGCACATATTCATATTGTTTATTATTTATTTCTCCAAATAGACTACAAGCTCCATGAGGGACATTGTTTTTGTATGTGTTGTTCACTGCTTTATCCCAGTATGTAGTATCATGTATGACACATGGAAAATAGATATTTACTTGATTTTATCATGCATGACACATGGAAAATAGACATTTACTTAATTTTATCCTAGATATCAGAAGATCATTTTTGTAAATAATAGGATTTTGGAAATATGGAAAACTTTTTTGCTGAGGTTTTTTTGGCTATTTGTGATCGTTTATGCTGCCATGTAGATTCCTGTATTGTCATTTCCAGGTCTAAGAAGAATGCTGCTAGTAATTTAATGGGTGTTGCGTATATCTGTAGATTGCCTTGGGTAGTGGGAACATCTTAACAATGTTGGTTCTTCCAATCCTTGAGCATGGAATATTTTTCCATTTGTTTGTGTCATCTTTGATTTCTTTGAGCAGTGTTTTGCAGTTTTCATTGTAAAGTTCTTTGACTTCTCTGGTTAGGAAAATGACAAGGTTCTTCATTTTGGGGGTGGCTATTGTGAATGGTATTGTGCTTTTTATTTGAGTTTTTGTTTGTTTATTGTTGGTGTATGGAAATGCAACTGTCTTTTGCATATTTATTTTATACACTGAAACTTTGCCAATGTCCTTTATCAGTGCAAGGAGGTTTTTGACAGCTTTTCTTGGGTTTTCAAGGTACAGAATCATGTCATCTGCAAAGAGGGAAAACTAAACTTCTTCTTTTCCTATTTGGATACCCCTGATGTCCTTCTCTTGTCTGATTGCTCTAGCTAGGACTTCCAATACTATGTGGAACAGGAGGAGTGAGAGTGGGCATCCTTGTCTTGTTCCGGTATTCAGGGGAAATGGTTCCAATTTCTGTCTGTTTAGCAGTATATTGTCTGTGGGTTCTCACTCATCAGTGAACCTTGAACAATTATCATAATACTATAAAAAAGGGATTGGCAGTAGTTGGAAACTGCTGGGGGCGGGGGTGGGATTGACACTAGTGGTATACTGCTAGGTGAGGGAGCACACCTCATCAACAAGGGTACCTGCATAGTAAACATTTGTATCCCTAACCCCGAATTGTACCCCACATCTTCAAAATAAAAAATAAAAAAAGAAATATGGAAATCTTACACATCACTTCTTCTAATAATCTTATTTTACAGGGAGAATACTGAAGACGAAAAATGCTGTATCTTTTCCAAAGTCAAGTGTTCAATCAAAATTTGGTGTAGAGGTTAGAATTTTTAAAATTATTATTCAAATGATTATATTTCTTATATATTACTAACACCAAAATATGAATTATAAATTTTGAGGCGTAAATTAATTCAATAAACATAAGCATATAAAATAGTACCCAAGAAATTCTAAAATCTGCGTTATTGATAGATACGATGGAAAAAGTTCTACATGTCACAGGACCTCAGAAGTCTATTATGAAATAGAAACTTCACAATGTGAGTGAAAAACTATACAGCACAAGCATGCATTATACTGGGAAATACTATAATTGAAAAACGATCATCTCATTATACTCGACACTGGTCAGACCCTTATTAGAATAATATCTTCCTTTCTGAGCTTAGGAGCAAAATGGGGATGTGGTCAATTTGAAGTGTGCTCAATTGGGAGCCACAGAGATAATTAAAGTGCTGGAAAATTTGGCCTCTGAGGATAGGTTAGAGTAACTTGGATTACTAAGACTGAATCAAAGGTATTTGAAGGGAGATTGGATAATAGTTGCCACGTGTAAAAACAGTCTTATTTTAAAGAAAGGGAGCCAGCTGTCAGTTTGGGGATTATGATGGGGGTCAATTATATTTCTCTGCAGCATACTGAAATTAGGTCAACTGTAATGAAACATTTCCTTATATGGGAGAATTATTAAATGAGAAGATGCTACTGAGAAAAGTATTTTCATATGGTAGTCTAAAATTTTCCATGACTTCTCAATGTTCAAGATTGATTAAATCTGCCCTTTGATGAGTGTATGGATAAGGTAACAAAGCAAATTCACTCCAGGTTATTACATGTCTAGTTCTCATTAATTGTTCCAATTCTTCTTGAAACAATGCTTTATTATAATTTAATTGTAATCTCATTCTGCTCAGATATCTTGGTTCCTTCTTGCACTAATCAAATTTAACACCACTGAATAATGTTCCTGGAAATATTTTTTTTTGAGATTCTTACAATCACTAAGGCATGAAGGCCATTTATAAATAACTAGACTCTTTCCTGCAATGTCTTTCTAAATTTCTTAACCTCCTCTTCTGACCCAGGTCCTTTCAGCTAAATTGCATTCTACATTCTTGCAGAAGAATTAATTATCTCTAGCATAGATTTAGTGACTATATCTTTTTCCTTAAAAAGAAATTCAGGTGCACTTTAACTATTTGCATTTCTCTGCAATCGGGGGAATAAAGGCTCTACTTACTTCTTGCACTTTAATCCTGGTGTAATGCATCATTTTATGTTGGACAATATATTCCTTTGATAAACTGTCCTATGCATTATGCTGGCCTATTTTCTTTTAATGACATTTTATAGACTGTTTAAAAGGGCATAACGTAGCCCACCTCACCATTGCTCATTTCTTCTTCCTTGTCTTTTCATTATTAAGTGATCCAGACTTAATAATGCTGGCTTAGTGTGTTTGTGCTGCTACAGCAAAACACCTGAGATTGGATAATTTATAAAAAACAGAAATCTGTTTTTCATGATTCTGGAAGGTGGGAAGTCAAAGATCAAGGCATGGGCCTTCGGACCGGTGAGGACCTTTTTTCTGAGTTCACACGTGGTGAAAGACAGAAGGGCTAGGTAGCCAAACAGTGTGTGAATGCTTTTTAAAAGGGCCTTAATCCCATGAACAAGGGATCAGCCCTCCTGGCCTAATCACTTATTAGAGGCCCCACCTCTTAATACTAGAACATTGGCAAAACCTGAATTTTGGAGGGGGCACATTCAAATCAGACCAAAAGCCATAAAGACGAGTATGCCTTCACAGGGACAATGCTGATTCTCTGGGTTGAGGAATTCCCACAGTACTCTTGGAGGGAGTGTGATTAAGATTTTTCTCTAAATTCCTACTGCCAGTTTGCCCTAAAAGTGGCAACTGCACATACATTCTTTCATTTAGAATGAGAAGAAATTGCATCCGCAACAACCTTCAGGGACGTTGTTTTCCCAGGAAGCGCAGGCTATCTTTTAAAGAGATTTTTTCCACTATTCTCTTTTCAAAATGTGTTTCATTTTATTTCATGCCTCCTAGCAAGGGTTAATGTATGTAAATAGAAATTTTTTTTTTTACAGCAAAAATTCTCTTTTCAGTTTTGATATATATAAAACTTCCTTTTTGTTATTTAGGGTAGGATTGTGTACTGTAAAAATACACAAATACTACATAAAATAAGAAAGTAAAGGATGGTCCAAAAATTAATTATAACTATATTACTTAGAGATAATCCATTGAAAAGTCTGTGATATATAAAAAGAGAGAGAGATTACATAATATTAATGTAACATAAAATAAATGGTTTTTACTGGTTTGCTTTAACCAAAATGAGATGCTTTACAAATATTGTTTTAAAATCCATTACCTCCAGTGTTTATTGTGTAGTGAACATCCTTTCACATCAAGTTCAAATTTTTCCTATCAGCTGCATCGTATTCTACTGTTTTGCTGCAAAGGCTGCCGTGTATGGTTGTATAGGATTGCTACTGATAAACAGCTCCTGACTGAGTGTAAAGACTAAAATCTAGCCCCCTTGCTGTCATTCAGCTTTGTGACTGTGCCTACGCAAAGGAATTGCCCCTTACTAATTCACACAAATTATCCATATGGATAGTGGTGTTCTTGTCATTTGAATTTCATGATTTTATAAGTTTATAGTTTGAAATATTAGATAACTTAATGAGACTTACAAGTAACTGTAGCAGTATTACTGTCCCAAACCTTCCTATCTCTAATTTATTTTTTCTTGTTTTTCTTTTTGAGGTCTGTCTAGGGTTACATTTTAAAATGTTTTCTAGCTTTATTGAGGTATAATTAACAAATAAAATATGTATCCATTCGTGGTGTACAAGGTGATGACTCGATACGTATGTGTATGTTTTGAAATGAATTCAATTAATTAACACATATAGTACAGGAATGCTAGCTAGAGTCACCGTGCTGTATATTTGATCCCCAGAAATTTTTCATCTTATTAGTGAAAGTCATCCCTAATTTCTGGTACCTACTACCAACATTTTTTTGTATTTATTTTGTTTCATATATTATTTTTATTTAATTATTTACTTTTATTTTAGCTATTCTTCTAAAATTGACATCCTAATTTATAATAAGGTATTTATACCCCATATCTTAATTTTTTGGTTTAGATGTTATCCACTGAATTCTTACTAAGAAAAAAAGTAAATTTTCTTTTTTATATGGCCAATCACACCAAATCCATCATGGAAAATATAAATCCATACTGTGCTCCTAATCACATAACTAGAATATTTTTTACTGGATTTGTGTTTAATATTCATAAGGTTATGATTGCGTACACTGTATTCATTGTTAAAAGGATATTACATGAATGGGGGACCCAAAAAACACAGAACGTAGAGAAATTGTGTATTTGTTCTTATATGTTTAAACTTCAGTTACTTTCAAAGTATTCTCATTTGCTGGAACACATATTTCAAGAATCCTTTTCCACTGCTCAGAACAGTTTTTGAACTTGTCAATGTTGATGCCTTTTAGTGCTTCTGTCATTTTTTATTTCACCTCTTCCACATCAGCAAAACATTCCCCTTTGAGTACTTTTTTCACTGGGGAAACCAAAATGGTTGTGGTTAAGATTTATTGACACTTCCTAGATGCCAGACACTGCTCTTTGCATTTTGTATGAATTTTCTTGTTTGGTCTTGAAAACAACCCTAGAAGATAATTATTATTTCCTGGGGAAACATTTTTAAGAAAGTTAAACTTAAGCTCTCAGTCCTGCAGAGGGATGTTGCACCAACATTTAGCTCCCAGAAATCTGACTCTTAAGTTCATATTTTAACTCCTACACTAGGCAACCACTCAATAGCATTATTCTGTCATCACATGTGTGGATAATTGATACAGAATTTCTACTTCCTCTGTCACTGACATATTTCTTTATCTATATCCATATCTATCTATCTAATTATATATATATATTTTGTTTGTTTGTTTGTTTTACTGTTATCCCTCTGGAAATTCCTATTGTTTTCTCATTGAGTATCTTGTGTGGGTCTTCTAATTTTGTCTTTTCTTGTGTATTTTTCATTTCTGTTCTGAGAGGCCTGGTTAACTTTGCTTTCCAACACTTCTATTGGGTTGCTAATGTTTTCTAATATGTTTTAAATTTTCCTTTTTTTTCAAACTCTTTCTCTTGATTCACAAACCCAGTATCTTTCCTCATTTTTATATAACAACTGCTAGACATTTTCTCTATGGCGATCAGCTGGAGCTTTTTCTTTGGGAGCCTCAACTGTCAAAGTCTATACATCGCTCGGTTTCCCTAGAGAGGAATTATTTCTTGTCCTGCCTGGAGGCTACACGCCCAGTCGCCAGTGTTCTCGGAGCTGAGTGGGGAGAAGTGGTTTTATGGTTCTCTATACAGATTTTCACAGATGCCTGCCTTTCCATGTCGTATCTCTGACCTCATTTACGCCCGGTCCCCCATGTCTGGAGCAGCACCTGGCTCAACCTCTCCAGACAAATAAGCTTCAGTTCAAGGCAGGTAATTATTTCCTATGCAGATTTCCAAACAATCCTACTTCTCATCCGCCCACCAATACTCAGCTCTCAGAAGTGCTTCCCGTTCCTGTAGTTCTGTGACTCAAATGGGCTTCTCTCTGGGCTCTCACCAAGGCTGCATCAGAATGCACTTTGTTCTAGTGCTAATCAGTTATCACGTGTTCATTTGCTTTTAATTTTCTGTAATTTATTGCGGTTCCTTCTTTTCCATTTTTTGATTTTGTCATGTATAAACTTTTTATCCTTTTCCTGACATTTTAGTGTCATGGGAGCAGCGAGCAGAGGTAATACATGTTTGATCCTCCAAGTTTACCAGAAACTGGTCTTCATTTATAAAATAGAATCCAAGACCTCTAAGTTATCACTGGAAAAGGGTATAGCCTCATAAAGACATGGTTCATGTGACCTTCATTTTTTCCCCTGAAATTCGCATTTCTCCAGTTATTATTATGTAACTGGTGGCATCACTCTGACCTCTTCTTCTCAACCAACTGCGCTTTTTATTGTTGCCCAGATGTGGACAGCTTTCTTCCCCCTTTACTACATATGTATATATGCATATATATACACACACGTATAATTGATTATTCCATAAATATTTGAATTGAACAGAAGATAAGAAAAAATAATTTTAAAACTAAAAGTAGTATGTAAAAGTTCTTGCTAGCAAGGCCCTATCTTATCCATGGGGGCTCAACACACACACACACATATATATATATATATATATATACACACATATATATAATATACATAAGCAAAGAAAGACCTTTCAGAAATTACTTGACTCCCCATTTTATGATCACTCTCTTCCTATTCCATACATGTATCTGAATTTTGAGCACACCCTCATTCACAGAGATGAGATATAGAATGCTTCGACATATCCATTAATTATTTCTTTATTTAAAATACTTTAAATGCTTTTATTTTGTTGTCCTCACAAGGCTGCTTATTATTTTCTTTATCTTTATTGTTATTACTTTCTTTTAATTTATTTTGAAGATGTGGAGTACAATTCAGGCTTAGGTATATAAGCGGTCATTGTCCAAGTCAAGATTGGGTCTCCCTTTGGTCCCTACTTTGCCTGGTTTGAGATCAGGTACCCTGATGGATGTTGTGCCCTCCCCCCACCCCCGCAGTATCCCGCTACTGCCAATCCCTTTCTTACAGTATTATGGTAAATGTTCAGGGTCTGTTTATGAGTGAGAACATGTGGCACTTGTTATTTGCTTCTGTGATAAATCTCTGAGTATGATAGACTCTAAATCCATCCAAGTTGCTGTGAAGTCCATCCCTTTTTCTTTATATACTTTACATACTTTCAAAATAAGTCTGCTTTTTCCTGATCATAGTACAAGTTCACTTCCTTCCAGAACTTTCCTATTGTCTTCTGATATTTGAATAACTTTAACGCCTGTAAAGTTCTAAAAGTAAAGACAATTTTCCCTTCAGCAGCAGATTTCATCTAGTTTGCAGCATATAAATTACATATAGCAGAGGTGGAAGGTACAGCTTGCCAAAGTCATTTTTCCCACTTCACCAACGTGTTGAGCGTATAATGCAAAAATGTGGAGATGGCCAGTATTTTTCCTCATCTACAACTTGAGTGGCAGGTGGTGGTTTTGACCTTGTCTGTGTCATTTTCCTTGACACCCAGCAGGATATCCTATCATTTTAAGTATCAGAAGAAGTTGTTGTTTATACAAAACAGAGGATTGGGAATGATTATGAAAGCATGCATATTAATTTCAAAAAAAGGCAATAAACTCAGAAGTAGTAGAAAAAATTTAAAATATGGGGAGAGAATAGAGAAAGATAATCATCAAACTGGCAGAATCAACTGTTAGAACACAAAAAGTCAAGATATCTTGGGGGGTAATGAGAAGAATGAGTTAATAGAAAACTCACATAAGCGTATGACAGAGAAGGGAAAATATCCAAGTTATACAGAAAGAGATAGTTATGACAGTGTTTCAAACAAGCAGTTGAGCCAACTAAATTGGATTTTTAAATATGTAGACGTATTGTATTTAAAAAAATCAGTATTAATTATTATTTTTTTTTCAGTTGAAGTGTCACTCTATTTTCTAGGCTGGAGTGCAGTGGCATGCTCATGACCACCACGGCCTCGACCTGCTGAGCTCAGGCAATCTTTTCACCTCAGCCTTCCAAGTAACTGGAACTACAGGCACGCGCTATCACGCCTGGCTTATTTTTTTTATTTTCATTTTGTAGAGACGAGGTCTGACCAAGTTGTCCAGGCTCATCTTGAACCCCTGAGCATAGGCAATCCTCTCTCCTTGGCCTCCCAAAGTGCTGAAATTACAGGCATGAGCCACTGTGCACGGCCAATCTATTTTATTTTGTTTAGGGTAGTGCTTATTTTTAAACATTTTAAAATATTTTCCAGAGCTGAAATTTGAGATTCTAAAATTAAAAATATTATGGGAGATAAATAGGGAGTTCATTGCTGTATCTGACCTTAAAATGCAATGTGGTTTCTATATTTTGACAAGAGTATTTATCTTACATATACCTAGGCTTGATCTTTTGAAGTTAGATATAGCTGAGGATCTGACCTCCTAAGAGATAAATGTGCTTTCCAAGATTACTGATTGGATGTTTATATTTAGAACTCACTGAAAAAAAATAACGTTTGGCAAGTTATTCTTGCCATGAGCAAAATGGAGAAAAAAAAGCTAATGAAATAATCTTAGTCTGGAGAACTTTGTAGGTCTATGCAAGGTGAAAAAATTTGCACCTTCCTCCATGCTATGTCATGTCTCCTGTGTAAGCAGTGACTATATTCCTCACACTCACTATAGTTCCTGGGGAATAAGAGTTGCATATAGAAAGTTTGTGCACTTTTTTTTTTTAGAATAGGAAATCAAAAACATCAGTCACTAATTGTAGTTTATTTTCCCATGTGATATATAAGGTGAATACTTCCTTTCTGAATTTCTTTCAACTGCATTTTTTGGTAGGAATGTTCAAGATCTCATAGAGAGATTCTATGCTTGAGGATAGGAGCCTTATCTTCCTTCTTCACTTTTTAACCTCTGTGTCTTAATTTAATACCTGCTTGTGTTATAAAGTACATGTTTACTGAATGGCTGAAAGGATGAATAAGCAAATGAATAAATGCTACAAATATCCTCAGCCAAACTCAAGATACTCTTGCCAAAGAATAAATATAACTTCATATTATTCATTGTTTATGTCTCTCCATATACGAATTGCGGCTTAGTTTTCCTTTAGAGTTTGATAATACAAGATGTTTTACATTTAACGATACACATAAATTGCATACACTTTGTTGTTTTAAAGTCTATAACAAAAATCGATAGTTTCCTTGAAATGTACGCTTTAATTGCACACATTTAATCCCTTAAATATAAAATATTTGGCAAACAAATTTATAAAATCATTCGAACCCAATATATTTTCAAATAAAAGACAGAGACTTGCAAAATGCAATGACAGGTATTAGACTAATGATTCTCTAGCTTGAGGGAGAACTGAAATCAACTGGAGAGCAGGTTAAAATTCCAAACTGCCAGGCTGTCTCACCAGATATTTTGCTTCATATGTCCAGGACACTGTGCTTTTCCAAGCATTACAGATGACTTCTGATGCAGGTGGTGTATGCTTTTATTTTGAAATGCACTCGCATTCAGCAGAATGTATGTGATAGCAGGTGTGTGACATGGTGTGATTCTTCTAAGGGCTGATTTCAGGTTAGGATTCTAGTGACAGAAGTTTATTTGGGAAGTGTGCTGTATGTGATCACAAAGAGGAGAGGAGAGGCAAGAAAAGAAAGTGTGCTGTTAACTTTTTCTCTAGAGTGGCCTACTGAAGCCTAAACCCTGAGGAATCTCTGAGCAATGTCATTCCATACATGCTTCAATATTATTCTACCAACAAGGAAAAGAAATTAGAATATTTATATCCTAACCCCTGAGAGCCATCAGTAAAGGCAGAACCCAGGGTAAAGGTAAAATCCAAGAGATGTTAATGTCTTATCATTTCCAACCTTCTTGGGGAAGTTACCTGGGCTGTCTGGGCCCAATCGATCATCAGCACAGGTGCACACTGGCCGGTGGGAGTCACACAGAGCACGCAGTGATAACGTCCATAATGTCTGAGCAACATGGGCCAGGCATTGACAGCGTCTGCCAGAGACTGGTTCTGCGTATGTATACCTATACCTTCCTTCCTTCAGGTCTGCGACATAGTAGACAACAAATATTTTTAATAAATATACAATACATGAATAAAATAAAACAGATGCCACTAAGAAGTGAAGGATTCACGTTCTGTTCAAATAAAATGGAAAGGGTGAGCAAGGCAAAATGCTATACTCTTGATAGCCAGGAAGCTCACAGTAGTGACATTTGAAGTTAGAATATGTGTTTATTTTATGAGATTTGTCATGTTAGTGGGCACAATAGAATTTAGTTCTGCTTTGGCACTTCCTTCTTTCACTCACCTCCTTTAGAGACGTTTCCTCTAAAATTACTCTCAATGGAAAGATGTAATAGACTTTATTGGAAAGCTTCACGTTGCAACACAAGCAATGGCTTCTAGTGAATAAGGTTCTCTCCTCCTAATTAAATATTAATTTACTCTATCTGTTGTGTCTAATCTTGATTTTTAATATATGCATTGTTTTATGTAATTTAAAGAGAAAATAGGAAAGTAGATCTGAAAATTTAAATATTAGAAAAGAGTGCAAATAAATTTACATCTAATTTATCACACATATGTGCACTTTATTTTAATAAACACACACAAATCTGTATCTCTGAGTAAGATACATGACATCAAATCCCTTAAGGCTGTTGATCCAGATAGAAAATGGAATAGCCTTATCACTGGGTCTTAGATTTCCTATTCCTATCTAAAGGAATTAAGGTCACCATTCATATCTAAAGGAATTCAATATCTCAAATAACTGCCGACTCTTATCCTGCTCTGAAGTTGGGAGGCTAGCATATAAACAAGTAATTAGGTAGTCCTAAATAAAAATTATCCCAAAAGAATATGGAAAATATTCAGTTCCACACTCATACCAATTACTTGATTGAATGCAGAAGTTACTTTACAACTACAGGGCTTAAAAATGTCAAGATGGTAACATAGAGTCATCAATTAGGTGTAAGTGCATATTGGTGCATGGCAAATGGAAAAGAGAGAAGAGAGACGTAAATTCTATGAACTGGACAGTACACATCTTGCCTAAAGTTATTCAGATAAAGTAAATACAAAAACATATACACACATAAGCACACACATCTTCTGTTAACCAAATACATTTCTTTAATAACCAAGCCTCAGTATATAATATAGGGCAAGGTGTCCTGTCCCTTACACAAAGCAGTTATGTAGTTTTAATTTCAAATGCTGTTCTTAAAGCATAGTCACTCACAGGCATTTTGAATTTTCTGTTAGCTTTCTATTCTATCTATCACATGGTTAAAATATTCTCCCTGCAGTTTGTTGGAACATTTTAAGGAATGTTTTCACTTTAGACAAAATCCAGAGCTGTAAAGTTGCCTGCATGAATTACTTGTAGCCAAACTATTAAGCAGTGAAACATAAACTGCTTAATAGGACCTTATGGTCCAGTGAGAAGGAAAAGGAAAGGTCATAATGAATTCTCCAGAGTTTGTGGTCAGGCTTATCTGGAATGTGGCATATATGAGCATGGACACCCAAAGGGCATTACTTAGATGTCTTTTGGATTAAGCATTATGTATAGCTCTAGTCAAATTCTAGCACTTCTTCTGTGGCAATTTGATCTTTGCAAATTACTTAAACTGCTTTGGAAAATTCCTTTGTACAAATATTGTGAGGATCAGAGAACATTATTTAAAGGGTGAGCACAATGCTTGACACGTAGCAAGTGCTAAATATACATTGTTTCCTGTTATTTTACTCAGTATTACTGTTATGCCTGCCCAAAGACCAGGGATTCAGGACACATAGGCAACAGTCAAAGAACACTTAGCAAAAGATAGACATAACAATGCATCTATCTAACATCTATTCAAGGATCATGGTGTTCCAAGAATTGTGCAAAGTGCGTAAACTCATTTCATTCTTGCATCTGTCCTATTCCATTTCCAGTTGCATGGAGGAAGAATCTGAGTTTCTGAGAGAGGAAGCTTCTTGCTCAAGGTCATGCAGGTGGGAATGGCAGGGCTGACATTGGAACCCAAGGGGTCTAACATTAGACTCAGGCTTTTAATGAGTATCCTATACTGTGTCTTGATAACAAGACAACATTCATTCCAGTTAGGACCCACATGGATGAAAAGGCCAAGTAAGGCACCTAGAAAGGGAATGGCAAAATATAGATGAAAAAAGAAGAAAACAGATTTATTTTCCTTAGCTACATCTGACACACGGTGTATACCTATGAAGAGTGAAAGAGGATAGTGACATCAAATACTAGAACTCTGATATATAGAAAAGTATAAGTGCTGTGTTAGTGTGGGTATACTTTATGGCTAAATAGCCTGTATAGTTGGCTGTATAAAGGTTCCATGGTACTGGGTGTTTCTGTCAATATCAGTTTATCTTGTTTTGTTTTGCTTTCTTTTCATAATGTCCTAAGTTTGAAAAATTATTTTTTCAGGCCAGGCATGGTGGCTCACACCTGGAATCCCAGCACTTTGAGAGGCTGAGGCAGGAGGATCTCTTGAGCCCAAGAGTTTAAGACCAGCCTGGCCAACATAGTGAGACAAAAATTAGTTGGGCATCATGGCGCATGCCTATAGTACCAGCTACTTAGGAGCCTGAGGTGGGAGTATCATTTGAGCCCAGGAGGTCAAAGCTGCAGTGGACTGGGGTCAGGTCACTGTACCTCAATCTGGGTGACAGAGTGAGACCCTGTCTTCAGGGGGGGGGAAAAAAAGAACTAAGAGCTAGATTCCAAGACTGATTTCTCCCCACCCCCATTGTTTATAAACTTTTTCACTAATTCTTTATTTTTATTGCTTAAAAGGGCATAAAGTCATTGCCTTCTCCCCAGTTAGAGTTCTTTCTGGT
>CAUYQG010195611.1:0-21998 GCA_963574415.1 Tarsius wallacei
GCGCCTGTAGTTCCAGCTACTTGGAAGGCTGAGGCGGAAGGATCGCCGGAGCCCAGCAGGTCGAGGCTGCGGTGGTCGGGAGCGGCCACTGCACTCCAGTCTGGGCGACAGAGTGAGACTCCAACTCAAAAAAAAAAAAAACAAAAAAAAAAACACAGGGGCAATGAATAGAAAATAGTTTCTATTTGTCTATCTAATGTAATCTGCAATGTCTAATTCAGTAGCCCTAACCACATGTGGCTTTTGAGAACTTCAATTGTGGCTAGTGTGCCTGTGGTACTGATTTTTAAATTTCATTTAATTTAAATTTACATAGCTACTAGGTGGCCAGCGGCTACCATATTAGACAGTGACATCTGCCTAATAATTCTTCTCAGAAAAGGCATCTTTTTACAATTGATGTCCTTTTAAACCTTGCAAGGGAGCTGTGTGTGCTAGCGATCATCCACATAATAGCTTGATAACGTGCATTTATTTAGCTTGATAACGTGCATTTATTTAGCTTGATGGTAAGCTCCCTAAGCCCTCCAGCTGGATCTGCCTTGGATATGAAGCACAGAGTGCAGGACAAAGTAAGCGTTCATAGATGTCAGTGATGAATGCTTACAGTCGCTAAGCACCTTCATGGATCTCTAACTTGCCCTCGCTCTTGTCCTGTGGGTGAGGCATTATCATCATCCTTGGTTTACATGAGACTCAGCCGAGAAGATGTAAACTTTTCTTGGGGTCACACAGCTTCTTAGTACCGAGCAGAATCCAAACCTATTCCTCCTAACTTTGATTGCGTGATCCTTCCTCCCTGTCATAACGCTCAGTAATCATGCACGATCTTACTTATTCGTTTTGCCTTGTGTGTTTAATGTCTTGCTTTCTTAACAAGAAAGTTCTCTCAAGGCAGGGTGCAGGCTAAGCCCATAGCAGATACTTCTGTTTGTTTCCTGACTTCTAATTATAGTTATTTTTCCAGTTAGCACACTTGGTTAACAAATGGTTCAGGGTCCTTATTGTTTCTCTGGAACTTTGAAAGAGTGGTTAGTTCATCATTTTCCCACTAGAGGGCAAGCTTTCCAAATCAAATTGATCTTTCAGCTTTATTAGGAAGTAAAAGATCAAATTGTTGTACATTGGCCTGTTGTTTTCAGTTTTAATTGTTTTGGGGAAATTAGATTGTTGCCTTGTGTTGGAAGTGTATGCATTTCCTTCTTGTGTCCTATATAGATTTCTGATCCAGTATGTCCTGGGAGTTGTCTTCTGAAGATTAAAATTAACAAATTCAGGCTTTACTAAGAATAAATCATATTATCCAGCCAATGTGTCAGAGTGAGGAAGCAGGAGTCCTGTGGGGGAGAGGGCCCTGATCTGAGAGCAGGAAGAATGGGGACTGGTCTCAGACAAGTCACACTGTAGCTGGGTGCCTTATCTCCTGCTTGTAGTATGAGGAGGGTTATCTAGGTGACGGCTCCATGATTCTGTATTCTGGAACCAGAAGGCCTTACGAGGCAAGGACTGTGTCAGACCCATTTTGGTTACCCCACAAGTACCTTCTCTGGCACAGAATAAGTCCTGTATAAAACTTTCCCTCACCCAGATTCTCAATAATCAACACTTCTGTGACCAGATGTATGGGTGTTTCCCCACACAGGCCAGTTCTCCAACACCCCAATTCAATTCTGTCCTACAATTCACTTCAATTCTGACACTGTCTACCTGAAGTTAGTGTCTGATGCCACAGGTTAAGGGACTCAGTTCCACAAGACTGCCCCCACTCCAGAAACCAGTCTCACATTTGGGCTTCTAATACTTCTGCCTCAACAACTATAAATCGCAGGGTTCCATGACTCCTTTGTGTTTGACCATTTGCTAGAATGGCTCACCAAACTCAGGGCAGCGGTTATGTTTTCTGGTTTATATATTGGATCTTACAAAGAATCCAAGTGAACAGCCAGATGAAAAGGTACGTAGGGTATGGTGTGTGGGAAGGGGTGCAGAGCGTCCATGCCCTCTTTGGGGGTCCTGCCATCTCAACACCCCCAAGTGTTCAGCAACCTAGCTCTCCAAGCCCAGATATTTTGGGTTTTTGTGGAGGCTTCATTACTCGACTGGGCAATAATATTTCTTTCAAAAACCTGTGTGGCCCTGGTAGAGAACCTCTGTGTTTGGCTTTGAAACAGTGATCAGCCACCCTGACTGCATACTGAAATCACTTAAGGAGAGTTAAAAAAAAAAAAAAGATGTATCATGCTCAGGACCCTGTCTCCAGGTGTTCTGACTCCACTGATCCCATCAAGGTGGGGCCTAGGGGATTGTTTTTAAAGCTCCCCACTGAGAGGTGACAAGATAGGAACTAAAGAGCTTGCAGAGGGTGAGGTGGGATGGCTGTGCTGGGAGGGCAGAAGGGGAGTTGGGGTGTGTGTGGGGGGGTGGGGGAGTGGGAGGTGGGGGAGTAGCAGCAGGGCCATTCCCTGCTTTGACAGCAGCATCTTCCTGGTTCTCCAGAAGTCTCTTCCCAGCACACGATCTGAGGCCAGAGCCCAGAGGAAAGAACACAGGTTTTGGAGTAGATGGGTCTGGTGTTGCCCTTCAAAGTTGGGCGACTTGGGGCCAGTCACTTATCCACTGTATCTCACTGTGATGCAGTGAGAATTTGGTCTGATTGTAGCCCGCCTAGCAACCCTCTGCTTTAGCTTAGTGAACCTTTGAGCCTCCTCTTATTTCTTTGAAAGGTACCCAGTTGGAACCTTCTAATCCTGAGAAAGAAAGTGTCTTCAAGGCTCTTTAGGCAAGGGATGGGAGTTGCAATCAGAACTTCCAGCTGGTTCCTCTGATAGCCCAAAAGAGCCTGTCTCTGATATTGTGACAGTGTTTCCTGAAACCTCCAAAAGCATATTAAAATTTTGAATGTTTAAGCTGGTCCCAGCTACTGGGAAGGCAGAGGTAGGAGGATTGCTTGAGGCCAGGAGTTTGAGCCAGTCTGGACAACATAATGAGACTCCGTCTCTACAAAAAAAAAATTGTGAAAGTTTATAAGAAAAGGATTACATAAAGATAAAAATTCAATGATTTTAGATAACATTCCATAATTTAATTGAGAAGTCTACAGATTTTAGGTTTTGATATAATATTTGATTATTTAAAATTGGAGCCAGCTTGGAAAATTCAAGCCAGGCATTCTAACCTTGCACCTTTGTATTTCTCCTAGCACCTAGGTGCTCAGAAAGTGGAAAAAAAAAAGAAGGAAGTCAAATTCAGAGATATGTAGAGACAAGATTTAGTCTGTTGCTCTCTCTTACCTAGAGTGTCTATTGTTTGGAATATAGATAATTGATTGCTAATAATTCTTCTTT
The DNA here is from genome assembly GCA_963574415.1 of Tarsius wallacei. Lineage (NCBI taxonomy): Eukaryota > Metazoa > Chordata > Mammalia > Primates > Tarsiidae > Tarsius > Tarsius wallacei. The sequence goes on from CAUYQG010195611.1 coordinate 3,345, forward strand.
CGTTTCTGATTTCCTCCTAGTCTCTAGAGCTGCCATTACCACTTCAAAATCCACCCTTTTCAGTGTGTATTGTGAAATCCTAAAGACTAGCTTGTAAGCATCCTGATTAACAATGGGGTCCCTACAAGCTCTGCTCTGCAGGGTACGAGCTGCTTTTGTTCTCTACTTTTTAAGAATTATATTTCAAACAAGTTATAGCTAGCTCCAGTTCCCCCTCATCTCGCGTGCCATTATTTCTTGCCATTAAAATCTAGCTATACCTTGCATGCCTGTATTAAAACATCATATGTGTTTATAATAACTAAAAATTTTAAAAAAAATTTAAAGAGTTAAAAACAAGCAAAAAGCAGCCCCCCCCCCCATATCTTAGCAGGAAGAAGTGAAGGGAAAAGATGAGAAGTAGTGAAGAAAGGCAGATTACGTGTGGGTTAGGGCAAGACGTGGGCATGCAGAGGGAAGTCAGAGGCAGGCTGTGGCAAGCACTCAGTCTTGTGCTGCCACCTGGTGCTTTGCCTGGGTTTTCACGAGACTGGCCTATTTCACTCGGAAAATGTCCTCAAGGTCCATCCATGCTGGTGCATACTGCTGCATTTTCTTCATTTTTAAGGCTCAGTAATATTTCCTTGTATGCGTAGACCACATTTTCTTTTGCTGGTGGACATTTTGGTTGTTTCCATATCTTAGTTATTGTGACTGGTGCTGCTTTGAACTTGCATATGCTAATATCTCTCCACCATACTGATTTTATTTCCTTTGGATAAGTACTCAGTAGCGGGGTTGCCGGATCATAAGGTATTTCTATTTTTAATATTTTGAGGAACCTCCATCCTGTTTCCATGGCAGCTGCTCCATTTTGCATTTCTACCAACAACGCACCAGTTTTCCAGTTTCTCCACACTCTTGCCAACACTTGGTGTCTTTTTTTAATTATTATTATAGCCATCCTGACAGGTATGAGGTGATACAAAGCCAGTCACAAAACAACAGATACAAAGCCAGTCACAAAACGACAGTGGAGCATGGGTCCGCTTACATTTCTAAAACAGTCAAATTCACAGAATCAAAGAGAGGAACGGTGGTTGCCAGATGCTGGGGGAGGGGGGATTGGGGAGTTACTAATTAATAGGCATAAAATTTCAAGATGAATAAGCTAAAGATCTGCTGGACAACATTGTATTTATAGTCAACAATATTGTATTGTACACTTAAGAATTTGTTAAGTGAGTAGATGTCATGTTAGGTGTTCTTAGCAAAATGAAATAAAATTAATACAGTAAAAACAGAATAAAAACAAAAGTAACAACAACAAAAGAAGCAAAGAGCTGTTTCTATTTGTAAATATTTGTAAATTTCTATTTTTACAAATAGAAACAATGTAATTATCTATCAATAAGGAATTGGTAAGGTAAGTTGTGTATGAAATGGAACATTATACAATCATTATACAGATGAAACATTATATAATCATACTGAAGAGGAAAGAGTTCCACAGCATATTGAGTGAAATAAACCAGTTACATAATGGCTTGTATAACATCTCATTTTGTCATATTACGTGGTTTATACATGTCTGTGTGTTTCCATACCCACGGATATATGTGTGGTAACACTGGGTACTGTTTACTTGTTTGTACTTTTCTATATTACTGTATTTGTTTATAGTGAACATGTATTATTATTACACAAATTATAAAGTGATTGTATAAAAACTGTATTCATAAAGACTATGACATTCTTTATCATAAAAATTATTTATAGAGTACTATATGCCAGCCACTGTGCTAGGCATTGTTCATATACTATCTGTATAATATCCAAAACAACAACACAAAAAGCAAAAGCAAACCTGATGACAACCTAAAATGTTTGACAGTAGAAAAATTGTTTAAAAAGTGATAGCATGGGCTGGGCATGGTGGCTCATGTCTGTAATCCCAGCAGTTTGGGAGGCTGAAGCAGGAGGATTGCTTGAGCCCAGGAATTCAAGGCCAGCATGGACAACATAATGAGATCTTGTCTCTTAAAAAAAAAAAAAAAATCTCTACAAAAAATTAACCAGGCATGATTGTGTGTGTCTGTTGTCCCAGTTACTTAGGAGGCTGAAGGGGAAGGATCATCTGAGCCTAAGAGGTCGAGGCTACGGTGAGCCATGGTTGTGCCACTGTACTCCAGCCTGGGTGACATAGAGTAAGACCCCAACTTAAAAAAAAAAGTGATGGCACATTCATTCATTTAACAATTTTATACCATTGTTAAAATTCCCACGATGAAGGCCGTATAGAATTTTTGGACTCCATTTAGCATAAGGCTCAGAAAGCAAGGCTGCTAATCACAGCAGTGGTAGTTATATCTGCATATGGACCAGTCTGGAAGACCACGTCAGCAGCAAATGAGTTGATAACTTATGGATGACTTTTCCCCCTTTAAGAAAACTGTTATTCAGTGTTTGTTATAACATCTTTTGATTTAAAAATATTAATTTATTCTGGCAAACTTATGAAATCCAAACAATTCAGCCTGACTTCCACCTTCTGCCCCAAACCTTCCTCACATACGCCAACCCCCCACACTCTGCTTTGTGGTTCTCTGCTCCGAGATGGGACAGTTAAAATGAAGTCTTTCAACTTATTGCTTTGGACAAGGAACTTACCAGAATCATCTGGGAAAGTATTAATTTCCCTTCTGAACAAAATAACTTAGACCTAAAATACTTTAGATCAATGCCTCTTAAAATACACTTTAAATACAACTTGGTGTATCTACTCTTTGATAATCAATTGTGCAATCAAGGATTATTTACTATGGAACATCTCAAATGGACACAAAAGTAGAGAGACTAGGATAACAACTCCCTCCTGACTTGGGAGAGGGCTGAGGAGTCCATCTGACTTGGCACACCAGCACTGCCAAGCTGGCTGATCCCTCCTCTTACCTCCCTGGCCCCTTTCCTTCTAGAACATTGTAGAGGAAATTCCAGATATCTGTCGTGCCACCTGGCTTTTCCTTCCTCTGTAACCATCACATCACTACCGCCCTGTGTGTTATGATTTCAGATTAAGGCTTATGTAACACAGTCGAGAACATTAAACTTTAAAGGCCAGGTGCTTCCAAGGGGATTTGTCACAGGCAATCTTGTAAGAACAACTTCGTGGATACAAAATACAGAACAGGATGGTTGTAAGCAGAAATTTTCCACTCAAAGGTATACAACAAGACAAAAGAAGCCCCCAGATTTACCTGGCCGATATTAATTAGCTCTGGTTAGCATTTTGTCTTACTTGCACCTCTATCAACAGCTTGTCTCGTCAGTAGCGCATGTGCCTCTCTCTCTCTTTTCAAAAAAAATTTTTTAGAGACAGATTCTTGTTATGTTGTCCAAGCTAGACTCCAACTCCTGGGTTCAAGTGATCTCCTATCTCAGTCCCCTGAGTAGCTGGGACTACAGGCACAGGCCACCCATGTCCCACTCTCCCCCTCTTCACTTTTCTCAACAGCTCTTTTAATTAACAACTGCCAACCAGGAAGGCATGAAAGCTCAAGGCTGTGGTCAGGGTTCCACCTGCCAACCTGAATCAGAAATAGGATCTGAAGCAGGGAAAAGGAATTAATTTTTTTTTTTTTTGAGGCAGAATCTTGCTCTGTTTTCCAGGCTGGAGTGCAGTGGTGCAATCACAGTTCACTGCAGCCTTGAACCCCTGGGCTTAAGTGATCCTCCCACCCCAGCCTCCCAAGTGGCTGGTACTACAGGCATGCACCACCATGCCTAATTTAAAAAAAAAAAAAAAATCTTTGATAGAGATGAGATCTTGCTATATTGCTCAGGCTGATCTTCAACTCTTGGTGTCAAGCAGTCCTTGGCTTCCCAAAGCAGTAACATTACAGGTATGAGCCACCATGCCTGGCCTGATTTAAAAAAAATTTTTTTTTAGAGAATATCAAGTTTATAATATTCTGCTTTCACTTGGCTTTTTGGCTAAGGTTAAGAGTATACCCTTCTAATGACCAGTTTAATAATGTTCTGCCTCTGTCTTGCTTTCTCTCTCCCCATCCCCCACATGGATTTGAGCTCTTCCGTCACCCAACCTGGACACATGCTGCCTCTCCCTCACTGGTGGACCAGTCTCTGTGTCTCTGTCCTTCCCCTGAACTTGTACTAGATGTCACACCTTGGGACCCTCCTGGGACCCTCCTGTGGAGATGTTTAGCTTGACATGTGGGTCACCTCCTTGCCAGGCAGTGAGGTTCTTGGACTCTCCCCCACCCATCCCCCTCAGTGCCTGGCACCACGATCTTGGGAGGGGCTCAGTGGCTCTTCATGGCATGAGTGAGCTTGTGTTTTCTCAGGGACCGATTGTTCTCAATTGGTGTTCCAGTTCCTCCTTTCTGCCCACGGATTGGCGGGGCATCTTATTTCTGCTTCTCAGTATCTACCACCAGGGACTGAGGAGAGGAAGCCAGTGGGACAGACCTTGGCCACTGCCTTTGGGAAGGCTGAACGCTTGGTGATGTGTGTGGATTCTCTGTGGTTTTAGTTTTTTTCCTCCTATCATTCATAAAACCAAGTTCCCTGAACCTCAAGAGGACCCTGGAAGTGGTGGTCAGAGTTTGTGTCTTCAGGAATGGAATGAATTCAGACTGTGCCAGGAACATTCACCAAGGCCAGTCTGTCAGGATGGAAGTGACAGAGGTCATCGAGACCCAAGGCAGGTCTACGTCATTGGTTCCCAAACTGTGTGAAGTGGAGTCACTGAGTCTGGGGGGTGCCTCCCAGTGCATTCCGATGTTGCTAGGCCCCCAGCCACATTTTGGGGAACACTGCTGGGTGCTGGATTCTCTGCTTTTCTGGAAGTGGCAAGAACACCAAGAGGGCCCTGACTTTTCTATGTTTACCCTACGTTGGCCTTCCTGCCATCTATGTTGTACTGAACCCTCACACCACCCATTAGGAAGAGATCATCTATGCTGAGCAAACAAGGTTCCGTGAGGCCAAATCACTAGCCCAGATCTGAGGAGCCCATTCTAAGACTTAAGTCCATGCTGGGCTCTCCTGCCAGGCTCTTTCCATTACTACTGATACCAGTGATCCAGAGAAGGGGCAGACCTGGCCAGAGTTCACATCAAATTGCTTAGTGAGACATGCATTTCCTCTTAAATTCCCTGTTTTAATTTTTCCAACTGGAAACATCTCAGTTTGGTGCTAGAACAACCTTAGTGCCACCCTAACTTTTGCTGATCTCCCCTTTTAACAAAGAAAAAAAGCCTTCCCCAGTCATTTGTATTTCTAACTGAAATTTTATAGTGTTGGCCAGGCTTGGTGGCTCACATCTGTAATCCCAGTACCTTGGGAGGCTCAGGTGGGAGGATGGTTTGAGCCCAGGAATTCGAGACCAACCTGGGCAACCTAGCGAGATCTTGTCTCTACTAAAAATAGAAATAAAAATAAATTAGCCAGGCATGATAGCATGTGCCTGTAGTCCCAGCTACTTGGGAGGCTGAGGTAGAAGGATTGTCTGAGCCCAGGAGGTTAAGGCTGCTGTGAGCCAAGATTGTGCTACTGCACTCCAGCCTGGCTGACAGAGTGAGACCACGACTCCAAAATAATAATTTTTTTATAGTGTTGTGGGTTTCTTTTAGCACTTATATTTATGTTCTCTTTTTTAAAATGGTGAATTATACTTATCTCACATTTATAGTAGTACTATAAAGTTTTTTAAATAATTTTTTAACATGAAAAGGATTAGTTGAATGAAGGGAAAGTTAGGTAAATAAAAGTACAAGTTCAACAAACAGTGTAGTGATAACTAGATAGCCATGTGTGAGAGAATGTCATTAGATCCCTTCCTCACACCATACATAAAAATTAGCTCAAAATTAGACCCAAATATAATAGAAAGCATAGAAGTAAATTTTGAGACCTTGAGTTAAGCAGTGGTTTCTTATATATGAAACAAAAAACACAAAAATGAACACACTGGACTTCATCAAAAATAGAAACTTTTGTGCTGCAAATGATGCCATCCAGAGAATGAAAAGACAACTACAGAATGGGAGAATATATTTACAAATTATATAATATATATGATTTGGGAGCTATACTCCAAACATACAAAAAACTCTTAAAACTCAATAATAGAAAGGTAAACAATCCAATTTACAAATGGGCAAAGGATCTGAATAGACATTTCGCCAAAGAAGATATATCAAAGGCTGGTCAATAAGTACACGAGAAGATGTTCAATATCACCAGTTATCAGGGAAATAAATAGAAATGAAAATCACAGTAAGGTGTTACTTCACACCAACGGGGATGGCTGTAATTAAAAAGACAGATCATATAATAACAAGTATTGGCAAAGCTGTGGAGAAATTGGAGCCCTTATACACTGCTGAGGTAACGTAAAATGATGCCGTCACTTTGGAAAACAGCTTGGCAGTGCCTCAAAATGTTAGTCCAAGAGTTATCACTTAACCTAATAAATTCACTCCTAGAGAAATGAAAACATGTCCACATGAACACTTATACACAAATGTTCATAGCAGCATTATTTATAATAATCACAAAGTGGGAACAACATAAATCTCCAACACTTGATGAATGGATAAATAAAATGTGATATGTCTATGTCATAGAATATTATTTGACAATAAAAGAGTGAAGTACTGATACATGGTACAGCATGAAAATATTTTGCTGGGCTCGGTGGCTCAGCCTGTGATCCAAGCACTTTGGAAGGCCGAGAGGCGAGTGGATTGCCTGAGTACGTGGGTTCGAGATCCACCTGGGCAACTTGGCGAGACCTCGTCTCTACAATAAATCAAAAACTAGCCGGGTGTGGTGGTGCACGCCTGTAGTTCTGGTTACTTGGAAGGCTGAGGCGGAAGGATCTCCGGAGCCCAGCAGGTTGAGGCTGCAGTGGCTGGGAGCGTGCCACTGCACTCCAGTCTGGGCGACTGTGTGAGACTCCAACTAAAAAAAAAAAAAAAAAAGAAAACATTTTAAGTGAAAGAAGCCAGTCAAAAATGGTATGCTTATATTTATAAGAAATGTCCAGAATAGGCAAAGTTATAGAGACATAAAGTAGATTACAGATTCCTTAGGGTTGTGTGTGGCAGGGGTGGGGGGATGGGGGTGGTGAGGAATAGGGAACAATTGCTATTGGGTCTGGATTTTCTTCTGTGTGGGATAAAAATGTCCTAATACTAGATTATAGTGATGATTACATAACTCTGTGACTATATCAAATGACACTGAGTTGTGCACATTAAATAGGTCAAGTATATTTCAACACAGCTGTTTAACAGAAAGAAATAACGAGTAGCAAGTGGATACAACGAAGTTCATGAAGACAGTGCAGAAATGTCCGAAATGCTGGAAACTCTGAATTAGAGCCTTGTGTTCCTCAGAGAGCCTTGCGAACCTTTCTGGAGACAAACTGTCTGTACATGTTTCCTTTTTATTTTCTGTTGTGTTACTCATAGTCACAAGCCCATCAGTCCAATTTGGGCCTACACTGGTAGATGTAATACTCAGTCTGATTAAAAATATAAGAGCAAAATATAAGTTGGCTGATGAAAGAAGAGGTGCTGACGGATGCCAAAGGAGGAGCTAAGATACACGCTGGACCACTGTCTGGGGGGAAGGAGGACACGGATGCCATGAGAGAGGTTCATGTGACACTCCACGCTCTGGGTGTTTCACTCCATGAACACAGAACCTGTCTACTTCTCATTCTCTGCGGGGACAAACAGAGGCGGTAGGGGCTGGCCACATGTTCAACACCCTGCTGTCTCTGAAAATCAGTATGCCTCTGAGATTTTTGGAGAGATGGTGCCAGCATTTGTCTGAATGGTCACAGTTCATGCCCTCAAAAATAATGCTTTTTAAAAGAATGGATTCGGGACAAAAATCAGCACATTGGGATTCTACTTATAAGAAACACTTGCACCTTAAGTCAGAAGCTTTACTAAATAGTCAAGCTTCCTGGGGTGCCTGCCTGTCTTAGAGAACTCCCAGCTCATTAGAAGTGGCCCCAAGCCTGGTGACGCCACCTCCCCGGCTGCAACTGATTCCACCAGGGGGCGCTATTCCACCCCAGCTGCAACAGATCACGTAGGGTCAATCAGACCCGGCTGGGAATCTGAGATTAAGATTTAGAGATAGTTAATTTGCTTCCTAAAAGAATTTTGGGGTGACTTCTAAAATTCTTCATTGAAGCATATGGAATTAATCGCAAATGATGTGATCTCCTAGGTTCCATATATACTTACATTTAAAAATAAAATGATTGCATCACTCTTTTACCTTTATCCAATGGAATCTAAATTAAATCCATCCATCCCCATATGTTCTCACTCATAAGCGGAACGTGAACAATTATCATTCATACTGTAGGAAAGAGATTGGCGGTAGTGGGAAACTGCCAGGGAAAGGGGAGCACACCTCACCGACAAGGGTATCTGAGTAATGAGCATTTGTATAGCTAACCCTGAATTGTACCCCACAAAGGAGAATTAAAATCTAAAAAAAAAAAAAAATGCATCCATCCATCATCCTTTAAAAAAAAGCACTTTAATTTTTATTATTTATTTATATTAAATTGTATTTTATTTTAGAGATGTGGGGTCCAAGTAAGGATTAATTACACAAATAGGCTGCGTGCAGGTAAAGTTTGGGCCTCCAACTGGCCTTCACTCCCCCTGGTTTAGGACCACGTACCCTTTGTGTTGTTATGTGCCCCCCACCCTCCTTCCCTCTCTCCTCTGGCAGTGCCCAGTGACTGCCGATCCCTCCCTTGTGCTAATGTGTTCAGGTCCCATGGGGTATTCAGTTCTGTTTCTGTGATAGATCACTAAGTATGATAGTCTCCGGCTCCAGCAAATTTGCTGCAAAGTCTATGATTTTTGTTCTTCATGATGGCTGTGTAATTTTGCATCATGTATATGTACCACATTTTCTTTATCCAGTCCACTTTCAATGGGCAGTGAGGTTGGTTCCATGTTTTTACTATTGTGAACAGCACAGCAATAGACATGCGGCGAAAAAAAGCACTTCAGTAAAGCAGGACGTTTTTCCTCATTTTTTCCTCTTTAAACCTGTAGTTTCATTCCAAATTCTCCATTTGATTATTTAATTTATCAGAATTACATAATTCTCCAGAACAAAAATACTTACATAAATTGAAATTAGAAATTTTAAAATTTGCCATAAGGCTCTAAGCATGTTAAAAACAAGTTAAATATACTATATACTTTCATAAACAGCCAACATAAAACTAAAATTTCAGTGACCTTTTAAACTCTTAGTTCATGTATCCAGTGATAAACATTACATATTGATGAATATCACTTATTCCTATTTATCTCCATTTTTTACATGTATATATCTGTGATCAGTTTACATATAATTTGCTTGACTGTAGTAACCACTTAATTATATCAAAATATGTTGCAGATGTTATATATATGTAGTAAAAAGTTTTTTAAAGTACACAGTAAAAATAAACATTAAATAAATAAGCAAGCAGAGGAGATTGAGAGTAATTAATTTATTTATAGCCATGTCACTCAATTCTTTGCAACTTTTGTGCCAAAAATCACTTAGTGATACTCCATCAATATCATTGTAATCATCTATCAGTGGCTAACTCTAGTATTTCCTTCTCCAATTTTGATATAAGCAATGAAGTGGAAATGACCTGACACTCAGTAGCCAACACTTCGATGCCTCACCCACATCTCCTGGCACTAAGCGTTTCAGGTGTCCTATGGCATATATATGACTGTCTCCCTGAGAGGTTTCCTGTTACTTGAGCATGGGAGAGACAAGCAGCAGGGAGTTAATGCCCCTGGGAACAGCCCTCAGTCAATGACAAAAGAGATCTTCAGGATAAATGCCCTGGCTTCCCTGTCGTGGGGTGAGGATGGGGGGTGAAGGGGGGTGGGGGACGAGGCAGGGGGAGGTGTAGCCTGAGATGTGGATCCCTTCTATCTCAGCTCCCAGAGGTCCCTGTTGGAACCCAGCCTCAGTGTCTCACAGTGGTAACTTGATCAGTGAGGCACCCCATACCAGTTCCCTTTTCCTCAGTCACTTCCCAGTCCCCTACCGGTGCTTCCTGGGATCACCTCCCTAAGGGAGACTTCAGGATTTGATCTTAGTAATGCCTCTGCATTTTACTGAACTTAACAAAACTCCTCGGGAGAATGCAAAGTCTGACTCCAGTCGGTAGGCCTTAGGGTGGGACCTGAGAGTCTGCTTTTCTAACAAGCTCAGAGACGAGGCTAATCCTACTGGTCCAAGGACTGTATGTTGGGCAGCAAGGGATAAACAATATTAATAATTGGGGTTTAGTTACTGCATTTGCTGGGATAAGGCTCAGATGCTTGTAGCAGAAAATCCAAAATAGCAGTCATTTTTTTTTTTTGAAGAGAAGATGACTTCCCTCTCACTCGAAGAAAGTTTTGTGGTGGCTAGTCCTGGGTTGATGTGGAGCCCTCATGGCATCAACAAGGAAATAGGTGGCTCTCTTTGTGCCCCATCAACCTCAAAATGTGGCTTCCATCTTCAAGGTCACCAGCAGGATAGCCTGGCACATGGAAGGCACCAATACGTATTGGATGAATATGAATGGGGAGGTGCAGCACAGTAGGTATAGAATGTCCAGAAACTGTTTGACTGGGTTCTACAGTGAGTCATATATTTAGGAACAACAAAACTTATGGGGAAGGCAGAGCCCAGAGATCACATGGGCCTGGAAGGAAAGACTTCTCCATCTCTTTTCCCCAGGAAGACCCTGGTGAAGCTCATTGTACCAGCGTGGGCAGGAAATCGAGTATTTGCAGGACCTGGCACAGAGTTGGGTCCTCTTGGCAGGTGTGGGAGGTGAACTCACTTTAATCTAAGCAGCTCAGAATGGAAGCTAGATGCTAGAACAGGACATGAAGCTAAGTGGACAACACCAGACCCAAAGGACAAATACTGTATGATTCTACTTTTTTTTTTGAGTTGGAGTCTCACTTTGTTGCCCAGACTGGAGTGCAGTGGCCGCTCCCGGCCACTGCAGCCTTGACCTGCTGGGCTCCGGCGATCCTTCCGCCTCAGCCTTCCAAGTAGCTGGAACTACAGGCGCGCGCTACCACGCCCGGCTAATTTTTTGATTCATTGTAGAGATGAGGTCTTGCCAAGTTGCCCAGGCGGGTCTCAAACCCGCGGGCTCGGGCAATCCACTCACCTTGGCCTCCCAAAGCATGGGATCACAGGCTGAGCCACCGAGCCTGGCCTGATTCTACTTGTATGAGATACCTAGAGTAGTCACATTCATAGAGATGGAAAGTAGAGGCAGTTGTCAGAGCTGGAGGAAGAGGGAGTGAGAAGTTGTTTAAAGAGTACAGAGCTTTAGGTTTGCAAGATGAAGACAGTTCTGGAGAAGGATGTTGGTGATGGTTGCCTATCAATGTGAATGCACTTAATGCCACTGAACTGTACACTGAAAGATGGCTACGATGATTCATTTTGTGCATTTACTACAATACAGAGAAGAGCATGCATACTAGAGATTACTAACAGAATTAGGTTTAGTCAGTGCTCAAGGGAGCCCATGGGGTTGCGGGGGGCGGTCAGGAGGGATTCTGCCAGTTATGTGAGACACAGTGGAGGCTGAAGCCAAAGCAGGGGCTGGATTTCTCCTCCAGTATTAATTCCTCAGCTGTACCCCTCAGTGGGCTCAGAAGAATAAACCAGAAAGTATCCTCACACACTTAGCCAAACCAAACCAACATGGCATTATTTTACCTGGAACATAGCAAGTTTTGTATGCTCTAGGCTTGAAGGAAAGTTCTATCAAAGTCCTTTCTCCCTGTCCCCCTGTTTCCACGTGATGATTGCTATCAGTGAAACTGGGCTTAGCATGCTGGTCATAACCTTTTGATTAGCAAGAGTGTTTGTACTTTCTTGGTTCTGAACTCCTTGGAGTGTCTGATGATTCTCAGGAGTTTGTGGATCTAGGGTCACATACATATGCTCTAGAAACTGAGTGATTTCATCTAGATATTACCTGCCTGAGAAGTGGCCACCAGGTAAACAGTGGTGCCAATTAAGCCCTTCCTCATAAGGCTTAGAGGAATAAAGGTGTCCTCAAAGAAGTCTCCTCATAGAAGCTTAGGAGTAGAGGAGATATACATAGTTACTCGTTGGGACTTTCCAAGTTTTAAGGGTCTAAAACCCAAAAAGCTTAAGAAAAAGTCATTTTATTAATTCTTTTAACTGGTAATTCCAGGGATTGTGGGCTTCTGGCACTGAATTCAGGCTTAAAGAATATTGTCAGGATTCAGTCTCTCTCCATCACACAACTCTGCTGTTCTCGAGGTTCTTAGATTTTTCCCACGGAGGCAAAGCTTTAGACATCCATGTTCATGAGTACTAGGAATTTTAGGAGAGGAGAGAAATTATTTCAGGATCTGCATCAAGCCTTCCAAAAGGACTCTGCCTGGGTCACAGATCTACCTCCTCTGCATGGCCAGCCTGCGTCTTGTGGGTGGGGACAGCATTGGAAGGTGGGGGAACAGCAGTTCCTGAGAAGAAAAGACCCTAGACAGAACAAAAATGACAGATATCTGCTACAGACATTGTAGACCAACAATGGCAATTCAGCATGATGAATACAATACGGGATGGACAGCAAGGTACAGTGGGGACATTAAGGGGGTCATCACTTCTAGGAGGCGTGTCCCAGGTAAAGCCAAGGAAAGCGTCATAAAAGATACAATGCTTCATAAGCTGTTTTCTTTCAGAGAAACTCCTTTGTGAGCAAACCTTGAGAATATATTATTGGGATGTTTCTTTCTCCATCAGTAACTATGAGGACAAGTTGAGAAACATAGCAATAAAACGCAAATGTAAGCATGCTTTCTTAAAAAACAAAAGATACGATGCTTGATGATACCACTTTAAAGCTCAAAATAGAAATATATTTATTTATTAAACACTGTTTATCAATAGTTCCACAGCTGTGGTCTTTCTTGCTCATTGTTTTGGTTTTAGATTCAAGCACAGTGCCTGCATGTTTTAGGAACTCAAAAAATATCTCTTCATCTGGAGTTTTAGAACAATGGTTGGATAGCCTCTGTTTAGACTAAGGTGTAAGGAAACTGAAGCACAAAAAGATGATGCTGATAAATTTAAGTCTCAATTTTAGATTGCCTTTAGTGAACTTGTATATCGAGACTCAGCTTTAAATAACAGCAGAACTCAATTGTATTTTAATGTTACTATTTTTTGTCACAGTCATCTGCCAGCCTCGATTTTGTAAGTTAGGCTGTTTTTCTCATCTCACATGAAATGTGTTTGAGAACACTGGGTGAGCTAGAAAATCCTAGAAAATGTAAGCTGATTTTATTATTAAAGCTTGGAAATGTCATAGTCTTCAGCTTATTCTTGTGATATAATGGAAGTTCTTCAAGGACTCTAGGGAGTTCTTAGCTTGCTTCTCTTTCTGTCTCCCCACCCCCTCAAAGAACATTTCTTTATTTTTCACTGTAGTTCAAACTATAATCCAAATTTCTTTTTCTTTCTTTCTCTCTCTCTCTCTCTCTTTCTTTCTTTCCAAACTGACCTGAAAGAATTTGGAGTTTAGGCAGGCTGCGGATTTATTAGCTAACGCCTTCTATTTAGGATCTGGTGAAAAAATTACTAGGGGAAGGAGTTTTGATTTAATAATACCCAACTATTACTTTCGCCAAATTGCTTTTTGGTCTTTGCTTTTCAGCATCGTCACTTCACATCTTAAGACCAGCTCAGTTCTCAAAGGGTCTAGGCTGATTTTCCCCCTCAATGTTTTGTTCAACAAACCTCAGGTGCACTAAGATGAACTCCTCATCATCCTTGGTTCACCTGTCCCCTTCATCATGGGTCCATGCATGGCCCTCTCTTTATCTACTTAAGTGTTTATTTGTTAATCACTATTCAATGAGAGAACGTCACCCACTATTCAATGAGAGATCGAACACATGAATAATAACTCACATCTATGATGTGCTACTGCCCTGGCCTGTTTTCCCCCTGTTCCTCCCACTTGATGTAGCTACAATTCTGAATTTTGTGGTTTTATTACTTGCTGATTTTTTTTTTTTTTTGAGCCAGGGTCTCACTCTGTCACTCAGATTGGAGTGCAATGGCATGATCACAGCTCACTGTAACCTCAACCTCTTGGCCTCAGGTGATTCTCCTGCCTCAGCCTCCATAGTAGCTGGAACTACAGATGCATGCCACCAAATCCGGCTAAGTTTTTTCATTTTTGTAGCGACAAGGTCTCATTATGTTGCCTAGGCTGGTCTCAATCTCCTGGGCTCAAGCAATCCTCCTGCCTCAGCCTCCTAAAGTGCTGGGATTATAGGCATTCAGCCGAATTGCTTATTTAAAGCATGCTTTTATCACATAGGCAGGTAAAAAATATAACAATTGGTTTAAATTGCTTTTGACTTTTATAAAAAGGATATTTTCTTAATCAGTTTGGGCTGCTATAACAAAGTACTATAAGCTGAGTGGTTTATAAACAACAGAATTTTTTTTTTTTTTTGGAGTCGAAGTCTCACTCTGTCTCCCAGGCTGGAGTGCAGTGGCACGCTCATGGCCACTCCAGCGTTGACTGATCGGGTGATACTTCCGCCTCAGGCTTCCAAGTAACCAGAACTACAAGGCACATGCCACAACACTTGGATAATTTTTTTGACTTTTTGTAGAGACAAGATCTCGAACCCGTGGGTTCAGGCAATCCACTCGCCTTGGCCTCCCAAAGTGCTGGGAGTATAGGCTGAGCCACCAAGCCCGGCCCAGAAATTTATTTCTTTCAGTTCTGGAGTCTGGAAGCCCAGGATTAGGTGCCAGCCTGGTTGGTTCTGGGGAGGGCCCTCTTCCAGGTTGGAGATGGCCTTCTTGTAAACTCACATGTTGGAAAGGGAGCTATTTAGCTTTTAGACCTCTTCTTGCAGGGCATCTGTGAGGACTCCGCCCCATCACCTAAGTATCTCCCACAGGTACCACCTCCAAATGTCATCACATTGGAATTAGAGTTTCAACATTTGAATTTTGGGGGGTGGGGTAATAAAAATGCAGTTCATTGCAGATACTGGGCTGCATATAACCTTCTGGGATTTTTTTTCTACTTAATTTTCTATTGCTAAGAGTCATTCATATTGTTGTGGGTAGCTGTCATTCACTCATCTTTACTGCTATATAGTATTTTACTGTGTGAATATCCCATAATTTATTAATCTGGTCCTCTGAACACCAGGGTGGAGGCTTTCACATTTCTTGATGTAATGGACGTCACTGTGGTGGCCATTCTCCTAAGTGGCTCTCTCCCTTGGTACACTTTTGCTAGAGTCTTCACTGGTTTATATCTAGGAATGGAATGCTGGGTCATGGTAGGCTGCGTACATGTTTAACTTTGCAAAATAATGACAGACTGTCTTCTAAAGCAGTTGTAGCAGTCTATACTTTCACCAGCAATCTGGTATTGCCAGATTTCTTAATTTTTGCCAGTTAAATGAATGTAAGTTGCTATCTTTTTATGGTCTTGATTTGCATTTTTTGGATTATTTATGAGGAAGTCAATAAATGAAAACTGGATAAAAAGTATTAACCATATGAAAAGTAAATCAGATTTCTATCTTACTTCAGACATGTAAATCGACTCCAGATGGATTAAGAATTCAAATGTCAAAAGCAAAACTTTTAGAAGGAAAATATGGTAAATATCTTTAAAGGATTTCTTAAACACTGGACCAAAAAAGCCCACTATAAAATAGAAATATAATAAATTTGACTATATTAAAATTTAAAACATGTTCGTCAAAGATATGTTAAAGGAGGTGAAAAAACAAGCTACAGACTGAGAAAAGATGTATCATATTTAACAAGCAAAAACTCTGTTTCAAGACCATTTTAAGAACTCCTACAAATCAATAAGGAAAGAACACAACATCATAGAAAAATAAGCAGAAGACATAAATGGACATTTCACAGAAGGGGAAAGCAGAAGGCAAATGCTTATATGATGAAACACTTAATTTCTTCAATTTAAAAAAGCATCTTTTGAAGAAAAACAGGATACCTTCCGAATATAGCTACTATGGTCTTCTTATTCTAGGTTAAGATAAAAATAGGCACCTAGAAAAACAAAATGCAAACTAACATTAATCCAGGAAAAACAACTAAAACTAAAGAAAAGTGGAATCTTTATTCATGCATTTTAAGTTTACGCTCTGGTTTTGTTTATGTAATAGCAATAATTGTGTTCTTACATATCGCACTCAACAATGGTTAATTAATTGATTCACTGTGCCTGATTTTCTATAAGCCTAACTTTTCTTTCTTGTAGACTAGGAACAGATGGGCACATATTTTTAAGGCATTAATAAACATTATAGAACATGATCTTCTTTCTCTGAACTCTGTGCCCTGTTGGCTATAAGAATAAAGCATCCACTTGAAGTAAGAAATCAGATATAATCTAAAAGGCATGGTACAGCTATGCAGAGCCCAGACCCTTGCAGCTGAAACAAAGTGCTTAGTCGGCATTGCTTGGGTAAATCAGAGCGCTGAAGAGGGTTAGAATGTCCCCAGGTCACTGCACATACTGGTCTCCTTGAAATCAACTGCATGTTCTTTTATGAAACAACCCCCTCATAAATATGTACACATTATGTATCAATTGAAATATTAAAAAAAAAAAAAGAGCAGGCACCGCAGATAGCAGACACCATAGCAAGCCTAGGAGTGAAAAGTCAATAACAAAAGCAAAAGAGTGAGAAAAATATTGGTTTGAAGAAATGACCAATGTAAACTTGAATCAACTCAAAGAGGGAAAGTAGTAAAGATTACATCTAGAATATGAAAAGCGTCCAAAGAAGAAAATCTGTTAATATTACTTCCCAATCCAAAGACTTGGTGCCCTAAATTTAGAGCATGTTTAGTGAGAGAAAAATAACATCAGAAAAATATGCATTACATTTAAGATTCGGTATATTTTACGTGCCAGGCACTGTAGATGTGTCTCAGTGAATCCACTCTGTAACTGTGGGGTAAGTGAAGCTAGGAAAGGTCAGATGGTCAAAGTCACAAGGATATGACCAGGTTGAGCTAGAGTTCTAAGCTGCATCTGGGTATTGCTAGAAAGAAATAGTTGGTAACAATACTCCGTGATCAAATCAAATCAAATTCCGTGATCTTGAATTTGAGCCCCAACAATGAAAGAAAAGCTTGGTAAACGATGGTGTATTATGAATGCCTTATCAGGATCTCAAAACATAACAATGTTGTGGGTTACCTCTAGAGGTCAAGTGGCAAATATGAACTATCATTAAGTGGACTCAGCAGACTCGAAGATGGTCTATACACACTGATTCCAGCTCTGCCTATGCATTTGCTAACACTGACAAAGCAAATGGGAAGTGAATGTGTGCTGATTTGTGTTGATGCAATATTGACTCTGAAAGAGGCTTTTGTACAAGTGAGGATTATAAGCGTGAGTCACCTTGCCTGGCCTCTTTTTCATTATATTTTTTTCTGGCAATTAAAAAAAATGTTTTTTGTAGTGATGGGATCTTGCTACGTTACCTGGGCTGATCTCAAACTCCTGGCCTCAGGCAGTCCTCCAGCGGCAGCCTCCCAAAGTGCTGGAATTATAGATGTGAACCACTGCGCCCGGCCCTCTGCCTTATCTAATGTGACAATGAATATTCCTCATATAAATATTCTGAACAATTAGCGTTCCTTTAATTCATAAAATTTATGTTTCTTTATATATTTACACATGACTTCTAATTACACGTGACAGCTAATACAATAAAAGTTTGAATTTTAAAGTCCCCCCACACATAAATATTGATTAAAAATTGTCTTACCAAAATCTTCTAAACATTTGATTGTCACCATTCCTGCTGACAAACTCCTCATAAATGTGTTAAACACCTAAAGATCTACTCAACACGTACTAAATGGTACAAAGATCACATGGTACTCTTTTGTGTCTAGCATCTTTTGAGGTTCATCTGCGTTGTGGTCTATGTCAGTACTTCATTCCTTTACATTGATGAATAGTATTCCATAGTCTAGAAGGACCACAGTTTGCTTATTTATTCACTTGTTGATGGGCATTTGGGTAGTTTCCAGTTTGGGGTTATCATGACTAAAACTGTTATTGGCATTCATGGGTTAGCTAGCCTTTTATTCTTATTCTGTTCTTATTCTTAATGCCTTCTTAGAGTTATCTACCTGAAGTTATAGAAATCTGACCTGATTTTATTTGTTTTTTCCTAAGGTTGCAGTAATCTTATCAGGTTATAAATGTAAAAACAAAGCAAAACAAACATTAGATCTATGGTTTCAAGATCTGTGTGGTTCTTAGCTGAGATTTCAATTTGATTTCATAGTCCAGTGTAATGCATATCTGGCCATTGGTTAAGTGTCTTTTATACTTAAGATGCACCTTGTTTTATCAATGGGAATTTTAAGTCCGTTACCTTTTTTTTTGAGTTGGATTCTCACTCTGTCACCCAGACTGGAGTGCAGTGGCACGCTCCCGGCCACTGCAGCCTCGACCTGCTGGGCTCCGGCGATCCTTCCGCCTCAGCCTTCCAAGTAGCTGGAACTACAGGCACG
>CAUYQG010195614.1:0-22563 GCA_963574415.1 Tarsius wallacei
GCCCACCTGTAGTTCCAGCTACTTGGACGGCTGAGGTGGTAGGATCGCCGGAGCCCAGCAGGTCGAGGCTGCGGTGGCTGGGAGCGGCCACTGCACTCCAGTCTGGGCGACAGTGAGACTCCAACTCAAAAAAAAAAAAAAAAAAGATGCAGATTCTGATTCCACTAATAAAAAAGTCTTTCTTTA
Organism: Tarsius wallacei; assembly: GCA_963574415.1. NCBI lineage: Eukaryota > Metazoa > Chordata > Mammalia > Primates > Tarsiidae > Tarsius > Tarsius wallacei. The sequence goes on from CAUYQG010195614.1 coordinate 187, forward strand.
AATACATTAAATACATACACATATCTCTATGGTGCACCCACATGAGCAGCCAAAGCACCTGATCAATTGCTACCACTTTCTTCCAGAGTCTGGTACCTCAAACTTGTCAGCAATGTTGCCATGACAGACCAAACAAGTCATTGACAATAGTCCAAGAGTCAGTAAAATAGAACAAGCTTTATCCAAGAGTCAGTAAAATAGAACAAGCTTTATCACTGGTCAGGGGTGTAAGTATGGGCTTGAGTTCTGTCTACTGAGAAAAGTGACCATGTCTGCTTCTGGGTGTGAACAGCTGAAGCTAAGGCTGGAAAGCCACATAGAGGCCTTGAACAATTTAGCTGAACCATCAGAGTCAGTCTCAGGCCTTTGGGGAGACCCTATGAGTTGGCGGCATCACCAAGCCAGAGTCCCTGCTGCTGGAGGCAGAGTGGCAGACAGAAAGCTGCCACTAGTTTCTGTTAAGTCTCAGAAACTATGGGCCAGGTCAGCAGCTTTCTTGAATCGGTCATTTGACAATGTCGGTTGAACCCTTTTAGTCTTGCTGGTCATGAGTTCAAGTTGGACAATCTCAAACTGAGAATATCAAGCCAGAGAATCACAAGGCCACCTGTATCCCTCCTAACCTGGCATCACACAGCTGCCTCATCCTCTCCCAGCAAACCTACCCAAGTTCTACTATGGAGTTTCTAGGCTCCACCCCCAGTGATGGAATGCCTTCCTTTCACACTCAGCGAAGATGTGGAGTCAGAACTGTCCTCAAACCGAGGACAAATCTTTGTGCCAGCTCAAACAGACTACAGCAGGTTCCCCTTATCTACAAGGGATACTTTCAGAGAGCCCCATGGATGCCTGGAACTACGGACGGTACTGAGCCCTACTATGTGCTATGTTTTTTCCTATATACACATACCTATAATGGTTTAATTTATAAATTAGGCATGGGAAGAGATTAAGAAAAATAAATAGAAAATTATAACACATCATAATAAAAGTTATGTGAACATAGTCTCACTCTCTCTCTCTTCCTCTCTCAAAATATCTTATCATACTGTGCCTGGGTAATGGAAGCCCTGGAATTTGAAACTGTAGAACGAGCAGCTATCACACCATCCTTTGTGATGGTTCCTCAAGCTACAATTTCCAAAGGGTGATGAGAAAAAGAACAGATGATTCTGGTGCAGGTAGGCATGTCAGGAGAGGAGCCCAGAGCTTAGGTAACCTGAATCTTTTATAATAGGCAGTAACCATGAGTGCCCTTGGCTCCAAACAAGAAACCTATATTCCAAAGCTGTTCACTCCACAAATACTGAATAGTTAGTCCAGAACAAAGGGGAGTCAGTGCTTCAGAAACATGAGAGGCATGTAGATAATTTTTTTCCATTAACTGTTTAATGAAAAAAAAAAAAAAAGTCTATCCAGTCACATCAGGTCCACAGTGGAGGGAAAAAAAATGCCTCGGACCTGGGCACTTTGGGAGGCTGAGGTGGGAGAATCACTTGAGGCCAGGAGTTTGAGCCCAGACTGTGTAACATAGTGAGATCTCATTTCTACAAAAATTTGTTTTTTAATTATCCAGGCATGGTGGCATATGCCTATAGTCTCAGCTACTGAAGCTGAAGGATCACTTGAGCCTGGGAGTTCAAGGTTTTAGTGAGCTACAATCATGCCACTGCACTCCAGCATGGGTGATGAATTGAGATCCTGTCTCTAGGAAAAAAAAAAAAAAGTCTAGAAATTCAGCAGAGAAGTCTGAACACTATTGTTCAATTTACCTTTTCAAAGATTCCTATTCATTATCACTTTCTGTATACTCTGCTTTTCAGGTAAACCAGTTTTTAAAATTTCTTGAACACATCCTATATTGCCCCAGCTTCTTATACTACAGAAAACAAGAAAACAGAAAAACAAAAAACTCCTTGTCAATAAAAATTGAAACTAGAACCCTCAAGTTTATACTTTTATCTTGTATGTCCTTAGCTGTGATGATTCTTTCACACTATTGTTATCAGGTCTTTTCACGGGTTGCCTTGAAAATGATTTCAATTATCTGTCATATATTTTTATTGTTTCCACAGCAAATTAGCAAGCTTCTTGTGAGTATATCTCTCATGACTTAATATTCTTAATTCAATTCCACATAATAAATGTTACCTACTTATGAAGAGATAAATGCTTGTCTTTAAGTCCCAGATAAATATCTTCTAGATGAGGAGGGAATTAGTGATCTCTCATTTTCCCACTGGGATCTTGAACTGAACAGTCAACAGACCAAAGTAGACCTCTATAATTCAAAAGTCACACTGTAATTTCAAGCTGGCAGTCTTCCTTGGGTTTCATTTTACTTGCCAAGAAAACAACATAGCACTTATTCGGATGCCAGTAGAACTGTGGGAAGAGACGAAGAGATTTGTATTTCCTGAATTTTTATTCTGTAGAAAAGAACATCTACAAGTGACTGAAGGGGCAGCTGTTACTATTATTTGAACAGTTCTGTAATTAGATGACTAGCTGAATCTTGAAAAATATGATGTATTTATATAAAAATTGATTCAGATAATTGAAAAAATGCAATCAGATCATCAACTAGAACCAGAAATTATTGTTACAGAATTTAAGACACAAAAAAATAAAATCAACAAAAACATCATTGATGCTATTTCGAAGGATTATCTGTAGATGAATGGTGAATATAATTTCAATCTTAACCTTATTCTTGCCCCCCATACCTATCTATCTTGGGGTTGGTGGCAGCAACTCTTTCTTGCCAAGTGTCTGCCATGGACGGACTCACAGGTCCTTACTTCAGGGTTTCTGGCCTCTTTAAACTGGACAACTCCAGCTCAGACTGCATCTAATCCTGTCCCACAAACTTCCAAGGTCACCACAGACCCTGATTTACAAGGTCTGAAGCTGGATGATGACATCCATATTTCCAAAGAAGATTACAATGAGATTCTCATATTGAGACAAGTTGGAGACGCAGCAAGATAGCATTAAGTCATTCTGAAAGTGCTCAGAGAGGAGGAGCTATGCCACATCCATTCTATATGCAGACATCTGCCAAATTCGGGGAACATGGCAGGTTTTAAGTTAAATACTGAGTTGACACAAAGACTATTTATGAAACAAACAAAAAATAATGATGTGACCACCACCAATGGCCCAACAACGTAGCTGCAGAGAAGTCATCCACTCATGTCTTGTGGTTTCCACATAGGCCTCCTTGACTTCCTTCCAGTCACATACCCTTCTGAAGTCATTATGTCGGACTCTACCATTCTTAGTATTTTGCTTTCTTACTATATTTTTGTATAACTAAACATGGTATCATTTCTTTTTAGGTGATTTTGTACTCTATGTAAGTGGAATCATATTGCATGTGTTCTTCTGTCCTCACTGCTTTCAACAGTCTGCCCTGAGATTCCAACAGCTGTTGTGTGTTGCGGAAACAACCTGTGTGTAGTTTCTACTGGATGAATATATCACAATGTATTTATTTTCCCATTCTCTTGTTGACAGAGATGTCAGATGTATTCAATTTTTTTTTACTACTACAAGAACAATATTACACATGTCTTCTGGTTCACATATATGAGGTTTTACTAGGTTAGCAAGAAACAGAATTGTTGAGTCAATTCTATTAGATACTGCCAAATTGTTTTTCAAAGTGGGTGGGCTAATGTATTTTTCTATGTGCAGCAGGAAATAAGAGGTCTCCTTACTCTACATCCAAACTGAGACTTAAAGAACACCTGACTTAAATTCACTCAGTTGGCAAGAAGTGGTATTTCATTTTGGTTCTTATGTCTCATTTCATGATTGCTAATATAGTTGGGCATCATGTGTCACTAAGATTTCCTCTTCTGTGATGTCCTGCTCAAGCCAATGGCCCCCATGTACTCTTTCCTTATTGGCTCATAAATATATTTTTTAACTCACAGGCATGCCGCCTAACAAATTTGGTTAATGGTGGACCTTATATGAAGGGGGACCTCCCAAAAAAATGAAATTATCTTTTAGAGGGTGGGCCCTTTGTAGTACAGGCTTCCCTTGTTAGGTAAGTATTCTAGGAACCCATTGGCATCAGTGTACCAGATAGTTCTGTGAAATGCTGCGTTCAGCTTCATTGAAATTTTTTTGGAGATTCTTTCAACACATTTGTCCATTTCAAGATGAGCTAATTACAGGTGTACCTGCTCAAACTGTGCTGAGTGTTCAGCAGTTTTTGACCAAAACCAGCATGACCCCTATGCCCCACCCTCCCTATTCACCTGTTATCACCCAGAGTGACTTTTTTTGTTTCCCTGGATGAAAAAAATCCTCAAAGGGAAACATTTTGTCAATGTGGAAGACATGAAACAAAAAAAGGCAGAAGCACTAAAAGCCATCAAAATTGACAAGTTCAAAAACTTTTGAGCAGTGGAAAGTTGTCTTGATAGGTGTATTGCATCAAACAGAATACTTTGAAGGTGACTGAAGTTCAAACATGTAAGGATATGCAATTTTGTATAAATAAATTCTGTTTTTTTGGGTCCCTCTTCATTTACAATCGTGGTCCCATAAGATCATAGTGGAGCAGAAAAATTCCTAGTACCTAGTGACATTGTTACATCACTGCCATTGTAACATTGTAGCACAACATATAACTCATGTGTTGTGGTGACACTGATGCAGACAAACAACCAGGCTGCCAGTGGTATAGAGTATAGCAGATACTATCATATATTGCACACTATACTTAATAACTATAATGAACAATTATGTTAATGGCTTATGTATTTACCACATTATGCCCTTTATCATAGTTCAGACTGTATTCCTTCTACTTCTACTTTTTTTAAGTCAACTATAAAACAGCCTCAGGCTTGTCCTTCCGGAGTGTTCCACAAAGCGTTGTTATCATAGGACATGTCAGTGGCATGAATGCTGTTGCCCAAAAGATCTTCCAGGAGGACAAGATGGGAGGCAGAAGACAGTGATATTGATGATCCTGACCCTGTTAGACCTAGGCTAGTGTGTGTGTGTCTTAGTTTTTAACAAGAAACTTTAAAAAGTAAAAGAAATACAAAATCAAAAAATAAAAAAACCTTATAGAATAAGGATATAAAGAAAGAAAATACTTTTGTACAGCTGTACAATGCATTTGTGCTTTAAGGTGTTATTGCAAAAGAGCCAAAAAAGTTATTTAAAATTTAAAAAGTTTATGAAGTATTCACGGTAAGCTAGAGCTAATTTATTATTGAAGAATAATACCTTCCACAAATTGAGTATAGCCTAGGTGTACAGTTGCGTCCAGTGATGTCCTTGGCCTTCACATTCACTCACCATCACCGAATCACCCAGAGCGACTTCCAGTCCCGTAAGCTCCATTCTCGGGAAAGTGTATCATTGCTATCTTTGTCCCATAGTAAAAATATGAGATAAAGATAGCAATGATACACTTTCTTTTCCATGTTTAGATACACAAAGACTTGTGTCGTAACTGCCTTCAGTATGCAGGGCTGTGGCTGAAGAGCAACAGGCTACAACACCCAGCTGAAGTGGTGTGCAGTAGACTAGACTCTGTGGGTTTGTGCAAGTGCACCTTATGATGTTCACTCAATGATGCCATATTTCTCAGAATGCATCCCCATCGTCAAACAATTCATGACTGTAATTCGCTTCGTTTATTTTTCGAACATTTTAATCCAGCTTCTTGTCTGTCTTTTCACCTTCTTGAACGAGTTCTTTGGATGAATGGAAGTTCTAAAGTTTAATGTAGTCACTTTTCTCACCATTTCCGGTTTTACTTTCTTCAGTGGCTTATTTAAGAAAACATGTCTAAAAACTAGGGGGGCAGGGAGGGGGAGATGGCGGCAAACCCAGTTGGACTGTTTGAGTCCCTGTGCGGGTGAGTGAGTGAGTGACTGAGTGACTGAACAAACAAATTTGCATTATGTCTGTTTGTAAGTGGGCATGTGAGTGCCTGACAGAGTGGGGACTTGCAAGTAGATGGCCAGGGCTCTCCTGGTGAAGTGGATGGTACTGGCAGCTGCTCTGCTTGGACCCTAGTGCCTCCCAGAATTCAGAAGCTGAACACAATTTTCTAAAATCAACAAACCTTTTCCTGAGGTGAAGCTGCCAGGATTGATGGCTGTTGCCAGACTGCTTGACCACCATAGTACCAGACTAGACACTAGCAGTGAGGGCTGCGGAGGGAGCCAGAGGCAGAGTCCCATTGGAGAAGACAAAACAGGCACCTGTCATCATCTTGAAAACTTGACATGGCAGTGCTCTGGTTTCCTCACCATGGAACACCAGACCCACTCTCTGTGACTGGCAGGTTAACTACTTAGCGGTTGATCGTGACCCAGAGGGAATATCCCGAAAGCAAAAATGTCGGAGGGACAGGATGAGTGCAGAGTTTCAGGCCTCCACCCACTGCCCTGAACCAGCTGTAGGACAAGGGTATGACCAGAAAAAGACAAGGAAGACCCCCAGGAGATCAGCAGTGAGTCCTGGCCTGACCCATCGCTCTCCTCCCCAGCAATCCTCTAAACATCAGACCCACATGGCTGGGGCACAACTGAGAGGGATGAACCCAGATGGAGCCTGGATGATAGCCATGCTAGGAGAACTCTACTCTGAGTTAAGCCTGGCTAGGGTGCCTGCCACCAGCACCTGAAGAGAAGACAATCCTGTACCTCCACACCAAAGGGGACACCCCTGACCTTATGAGAGTGGGTGGGGAGGATTGATGCCCCACTGGTCCCTTCTCCCCACCTTGGCCACATGCCAGGGACATTGTGAACAAGCCTGGAGCCACACAGAATATGGCAGACAGGCTTACCTGGGAGTAGTTGAGAAGAGTTACAGAACATGCTCAGAAACTCTTGTTTTTTGATTTGCTCTTATGTTTTGGTTTAGTGTGTGTGTGAATGTGTATGTGAGGGTTTGATCTGCATTGCCTTCCCCCCCCTCCAATATTTTCTTTTTTTTTGGTACTTATTTTGTTTGGGTTTAGTGTGTGTGTGTAAATGTGTGTGTGAGAGTTCAATTTGCATTCCTCTTTTTGTTTTGTTTTGTTCATCTTTTGCTTTAGTTTACTGTGTGTGTGAGGGTTCAGTATGCATTTCTCTCTCCTTGTCCCCATCTTCCTTTACCATTTTTTGTTGTGTGAATGTATGAGAGAAAGAGAGAGAGAGAGAGAGAGTTTGGTCTTGCTGTTTTTTTTGTGTTTTCTTTTCAGTTAATTTTGGATTTCGTTTTTTTATTTTCTTGTAGTATTTTTCTGTGTTTTGTTCTTGTTTTTGCTTTTGTTTTTCTGTAGTATGCTTTATTTTTTATTTTTTTGTCTGTTCTATTTCATTCTACTTTTCTCTGTTATCGTTATCACTTATCTTGGACTCAAGGGATACACACATATACCCATTGCATTGTTATATAGAGTGGTGGTGGGGTCTCAGGAGGTCTATATGCCAGTCAGCAAGCATTGTAACTAGCAAGTACAATGAATCCTAGCTCCCTACCCTCCTTTTGAATCCTAGCTCCCCACTCTCCACCTTATTTGACTCTCAAAATTACAACAAACAGCAAGGTTTTTCAGCCCTGTTTCAAAACAGAACAAATTCAGGGGCTCTGATCAAGGCAGAAAAGAGGACTAGGCAAACAACAGAAGTGAAAGCTCTACACACTACCACCGAATAACAAAATTAAAAAGAAAAGAAAGAGATCTGTCACAAATGAGGAAAAATCAACAAAAGTACATAGGTAATTCTCTGTGTACCAAAGAGGCAACACTTGAAAAATCAGACCTCAGAACCCAAACAATAGAAATCACCAATGATTGGCCTCAGAATACAACAAGGATTAGGGAATGAACGGAAAGAGTGAATAAGACTCAAGAAAGACAAGATGCAACACTGAAAGTACTTGTAACAGAAATTTCAGTCATAAAAAACTTCATCCAGGAAATAAATAACAAGATGACAAGCATGGAAAGCAGAATCAACCAAGCAGAAGAAAGAATATCAGAGCTTAAAGACCAAAACATGGAATTAACTCGATCTGTTAAAAATGTAGAAAGAAAACTCAGAAAGAAAGAACAAAGCCTCCAAGAGATGTGTGATTATATCAAGAGACCGAACTTACACCGGATCTGTTTCCCAGAAGAAGAAAGGGAAACAGAGAACACCTAGGAACAAGTATTCCAGGAGGTTATCCAAGAAAACTTACCCATCTCACCAGATCTGCAACCATCCAAACACAAGAGATACAGAGAATCCCCTGCAAGACATCAAATGAGAAGACCAACCCCAGACACATAGCAATTTGCCTACACAAGCTAGGTATAAAAGAAAAAATCCTAGAGGCAGTGAGAGAGAAAAGCCAACAAAGACCAATCAGAATAGCAGACTTATCAGAAGAAACCCTACAGGCTAGAAGGGACTGGAATACAATTTTCAAAGTCCTCAAAGAGAAACAATTTAAACCAAGAATATCATACCCAGTCAAGCGTAACTTCATCAGTGATGAAGAATTAAAATCCTTCCCAGACATCCAATCCCTAAAAGATTATGCTGCCCCCAGACTAGCTCTACAGGAGACACTCAAGAAAGTAGTAAGCACAGAAGAAGAAAAAAATGAAGAACAACGATGCAACTCTCAATAATGCAGGAAAACACAGAATCAACATACCACACCTTGCGACTGCAAAATTGAAAACACACACATATATCAACCCAAAAGTTAAAGAAAACAACACAGTCTTCCAACAGCCTCATGATACGGATAAACCTCATATTTCAATAATCAGCCTGAACGTCAATGGATTAAATGTACCACTGAAAAGACATTGAATGGCAAACCAGATTTAAAAGAACATGACCCAACAATATGCTGCCTCAACTACCAAGGACTCAAAGTTAAAGGGTGGAAAAAAACTTTTAGGAAAATGGAAAACATGAATATAATATCAGACAAACAACTTTCAAGCTATCAAAAATTTAAAAGCTATGGAAGAACATTATATAATGATAAAAGGTTCAATCCATCAACAAGAATATCCACCCTAAATATATATGCACCCAACACAGGAGCACCTGAATTTATAAAGAAACTAAAAAAGGATATTGACTGTAACACTATCATAACTGGGGACTTAAATATCCCACTAACAATCCTAGATAGATCATCAAGGCAAAAAATCAATAAGGAGGTCTTGAACCTTAACCTAGCACTAAACCAAATGGACTTCATAGATACCTACAGAACACTCTACCCAGCAACCATGGAATATACATTCTACTCATCGTCACCTGGAATATACTCCAAGATTGATCACATCTTTGGCCATAAATCAAGCATAAACAAATTCAGAGGATCGAAATACTACCATGTACCTTCTCAGACCACAGTAATAAAAATAAATATCGTGACAAACAAAATCCCCCCAAAACACACAAAGACATGGACACTAAACCGCACAATGCTGAACAACTCCTGGATCAACACAGAAATCAAAACAGAAATGAAAAGATTCTTGGAAACAAATAAAAACAAAGACACATCATACCAAAACCTCTGGGATGCCATGAAATCACTACTAAGAGGGGAATTTATGTCTCTATGAACACATACCAACAAAATAGAAAAATCACAAGTCAATAGTTTTAACAAATCCCCTAAGAGAGCAGAAAAGGCAGGACCACCAAAACCCAACCTCAGTAGAATCCAGATCAGCCAAGTAAAAGTCCAAATATGGGACATAGAAGACAAAAATATAGGAAAAAAATCAGTGAAATAAGGTTCTTTGAAAGGATAAACAAGATTGACAGTCCCCTAGCCATGCTGACCAAGAAGAAAAGACAAAAAGCTCAAATAAATACAATCAGAAATGCAAAAGATCAGTTCACAACTGACCCCAAAGAGATATAAAGGATTATCAGAGATTACTATGCATACCTGTATGGAAACAAATTCAAAAACCTAAATGAAATGAAGGACTTTCAACCTCCCAAAGTTGAAACAAGAAGAAATAAAGACCCTAAATAGACCAATAACAACCCAGGAAACTGACTCTATCATAAGAAAACTATCCACACACACAAAAAAAAGCCCTGGACCAGATAGCTTTTCAGTGGAATTCTACAAACCATACAAGGAGGAGCTGATACCAAACCTATTGAAAGTATTCCAGGCAATCAACAAAGATGGAACTCTCCCCAAATTATTTTATGAAGCTAACATCACACTAATACTAAACTGGGCAAATACCCAACAAAGAAAGAAAACTACAGGCCAATATCCCTGATGAACATAAACACAAAAATTCTCAACAAGATCCTAGCAAATTGGATCCAACAATACATCTCAAAAATCATTTACCAAGACTAAGTAGGCTTTAGGGCTGGTTTAACATGCACATGACCATAAATGTAATTAAATACATCAACAGATGTAAAAACATGATCATTATCATAAGACGCAGAAAAGGCGTTTGGCAAAATCCAGCATCCATTCTTGATAAAAATCCTTGAACACCTAGGTATAAAGGGAATATACCTCAAAATAATAAAAGCCATCTATGATAAACCCAAGCTGGCATATTACTAAATGGACAGAAATTGGAAGCATTTCCCCTGAAAACTGGAACAAAACAAGGCTGGCTACTCTCACCCCTCCTGTTCAACATAGTGTTGGAAGTCCTAGCTAAAGCAATTAGACAAGAGAAGGATATAAGAGGAATCCAAATAGGAAAAGAGGAAGTTAAGCTATCCCTCTTTGTGGATGATATGATTCCATACTTGGAAAGCCCAAGGGAATCTGTCAAAAACGTCCTTGCACTGATAAAGGACTATGGCAAAGTCCCAGGGTATAAAATTGACACTGCAAAAGGCAGTCATATTTTTATACACCACCAACAAACAGGCAGAGAACTAAATATAAAGTACAATCCCATTCACACTGGCCAAAAAAAAAAAAGAAAGAAATACCTTGGCATCTTCCTAACCAAAGAAGTGAAAGACCTTTACAACAAAAACTACAAAACAATGCTCAAAGAAATCAAGGATGACACAAATAAATGGAAAAATATTCCATACTCAAGGATTGGAAGAATAATTGTTAAGATGTCCATCCTACCCAAGGCAGCCTATACATTCAACACAATATGCATTAAATTACCATCATCATTCTTCTCAGACTTGGATATGACAATACAGAAATTCATGAACAAAATGACCACAAATAGCCAAAACAATCCTCAGCAAAAGAAACAAAGTGGGAGGTATCACACTCCCAGACTTTAAACTTTATTATAAGGCTACAATAATCAAAACTGCCTGGTATTGGTACAAGAACAGGCATATAGACAAATGGAACAGAATACAGATTCCAGAAGCAAAGACTCAATTTCTCGACCAACTCATCTTCAACAAAGCCTCCACCAACAACCCCTAGGGAGAGGAGAACCTGTTCAGTAAATGGTGCTGGGAAAACTGTCTGACCACACTCAAAAGGATGAAACAGGACCCCTACCTATCACCATACATAAAAATCAACTCCAAATCGATCAAAAACCTAAACATAAAATCTCAAACTATAATAATCTTAGAAAATGCAGTTTGTTTTTCATTACCAATATTGGAATAGGCAACCAGTTCCTGATCAAAATCCCAGATGCCCATGCCATAAAAGATAAGATAGACAAGAGGGACCTCATCAAACTGAAAAGCTTCTGCAAAGCAAAAGAAAACCATTAAAAAGAGCAGGGAGACAGTCCACAGAATGGGAAAAAATATTTGCCAACTGTATATCTGACAAAGGCCTAACTTCCAAGATCTACAAGGAACTCAAACACACCGAAAGGAAAAAAAGTCCCATTAAAAAGCAGGCAAAAGACATGAATAGACACTTCTCAAAAGATACACCGGCAGCCAACAGACACATGAAAAAGTACTCAGCCTCACTCGTCATCAGAGAAATGCAAATCAAAACCACACTGAGATACCACCTAACCCCAGTAAGAATAGCCATCATTAATAAAACAAACAACAACCAATGCTGGTGAGGATGTGGAGAAAAATGAACGCTTCTATACTGTTGGTAGGTATGCAAACTAATTTGACCTCTGTGGAAAACTGTGTGGCAATTTCTAAAAAAACTAGAAGCAATCCCTCTTCTGGGAATATACCCAGAGGAACTCAAGTCATTACACAGAAAAGATATCTGCACAAGCATATTTATTTCAGCACTATTCATAATATCAAAAACATGGAACTAACCATGGTACCTATCAAAACCAGACTGGATTTTCTTAAAAAAAAAATCACATATACATGATGGAATATTATGCAGCCATAACGAAGGACAAAATTATGGACTTCATAGCAACTTGAATTTGGCATTTATCATACTCAGTGGTCTATCACAGAAACAAAGAACAGAGTACCACATGTTTGTACTCATAAGCGCTCCCTGAACCTCTGTCGTAATACTACAAAAAAGGTATTGGCAATAGCAGGATACTGCCAGGGGATGGGAGGCACATAATATCAATAAGGGTGTCTGATCCTAATCCAGGTGAAGTGAGGTCCAATGGGAGGCCCAAAACTTCACCTGTACCTAAACCACTTATGTATGCAATCCTGACTTGTACCCCACAACTTTAAAATACAATTTTTAAAAATTTCTAAAAACTATGGTAATAGAGAGATTCTTCTACACCATCTTCTAAATTTCATACTTTTGCCTTTCACATTTGAGTAGTCAATCCACCTGGAATGAAGTTTTAGGTTTGGATGAGGTGGGGGTTTAATATACTATTTTTTTTTATTAAAGAGCCTAATATTTTTTAACCCATCTATATCACAAATCAGGTTTCAGGGCCCCTTGAGCAATCTGTCCATTCTTTTGCCCCATAATTTAAATTCACTACAGTTTAATAGTAACCATCTCTGTTTTAAAGCATGTGAAGGGTCATGGTTCCTTCAGACGCATTGTCCTTCCATTTCAGATATGATAGTAGTCAGCATATTTTAGCAATAGCTTATCGGATTCTATTTAAAAATTATCTGAAATATTTTTACTAGAGTTGCAGCAAATGTATAAATCGACTTGGAGATAACTGAGTCAATTAAGTTACTAAGTCTTCCAATTCATGAATAGGGTTTCTTTGTACCTTTACATAAATAAGCCTTCTTTGATGTGTGTCAATAAAATTTTATTTTTCTCTAAAAAAGTCTTGCCTATCTTTTATTTCTTGAAATCTTATAAATAGTACCTTATGAATTATATTTTCTCGTTTGTTGACACATTTAAAAGGATGTTATATTTTATATTAATTATGTATTCAGCAAATGTGCTAAAATCTTATATTATTTCTTTTCTTAATTTTAAAGATGTGAGGTACAATTCAGGATTAGGTATACAAATGGTCATTGTACAGGTAAAGTTTGGGTCCCACTTTGCCTGGTTTGAGATCAGGTACCCTTCTTGATGAAGTATGCCCCCTCTTCCCCTGGCAGTTTCCCACTACTGGCAATCCCTATCTTATAGTATTATGATAATTGTTCAGGATTCGCTTATGAGTGAAAACATGTGGTACTCAGTTTCTTTCTGTAATAGATCACCGAGTATGATAGACTTTAAAATCCATCCAAGTTGCTACCAAGTGCATAAATTTGTCCTTCTTTATGGCTATGTAATATTCCATAGTGTATATGTACCATATTTTTTGATCCAGTTCACTTTCCATGGGCAGCATGGTTGGTTTCATGTTTTTGCTATTGTGAATAATGCTGCAATAAACATGCGTGTGCAGGTATCTTTTTCATAGAGTGCTTTGAGTTCCTCTGGGTATATTCCTTGAAGGGATATTGCTGGGCCATATGGAAGGTCAATTTTTAGATCTTTTAGGAATCTCCACACTGTTTTCCACAGAGGTTGTATTAGATCAAAACCTCAAATGCCCATGCCATAAGAGATAAGATAGACAAGTAGGATCTCATCAAACTGAAAAACTTCTGCAAAGCAAAAGAAACCATCAAGAGAATGGGGAGACAGTTCACAGAATGGAAAAAAAAATATTTTCCAACTGTATATCTGACAAAGGTCTAACATCTAGGATCTACAAAGAACTCAAACGTGCTGAAAAGAAAAAAAAAAAAAAACAGCCCTATTAAAAAGTGGGCAAAAGATACTAATAGACACTTCTCAAAAGAAGACATATGAGCAGCCAACAGATACATGAAAAAATGCTCAGCCTTACTAATCATAAAAGAAATGCAAATTAGAACCACACTAAGATAATACCTAACTACAGTCAGGATGGCCATCCTCAATAACTCAAAAAACAACATGCTGGAGAGGGTGCAGCGAAAAGGGAACATTTCTACACTGTTGGTAGGAATGTAAACTAGTACAGCCTCTGTGGAAAATATTAAGATATTATTTCTAATAATCTATCTGTATGTACTTTTGAGGTTTTCTAAACAATTTCATCAGATGTAAATGATAAATTTTAGTTTTCCTCTTGCCAATTTATTTCTTTAATTTCTTCTTCCTGTTTTCCAGTATAACGTCAAGTACAATCAGTGGCTGATTTTCAAATAATAAGCCACACTTGCATTCCTGACTAACCAACCTGGCTATGATACACTATCTTTCTTTTATGTTGTTGGATATGGATATTTGTTGGATATGATACTTTTGCATTGTTTTCATGAATGGGATGGACCTAGAAGTTTTCTTTCTCATTATCATAAGGTTTTGCTTACCATGCTTACATTTTATTATTGCACGCATCTCACATGCTCCCAGTTCAACTGCGTTCCTGGCATCAAATCTGTACTATTATTCTTACGTCTTCTGAAATAAGTTCTATGCAGTTGTAGGCTTTTTTACCAGTTTGGGATGATTGGCAATAAAATGATTGGGCCTTATCTTTCTTTCCTCTTATTTCTCTTTCTCTCCTTTTCCTCCATCCCTCCCTTCTGTTTTGTGATGTTTGTTACTCATGGTGCCTCAATCCCTGTGAGTTTGTTTGCAACTATAAACTCTTATTTCTTGAGACTTTGACTTTTAGGCTTTGGCCAAAGGTGAATGCCCCAACGGAAGATACACAGGGCAGCATGAATTCAGGCTGCTAGTGACCATGATGTCTTACAGAAGATTATTTTCTATCCTTCCACTCAGACCATCTTCCATGCAATCCATGGGGTGGGAGATTCCATGACTCACCCAGAGCAACTTCCAGTCGTGCCAGCTCCATTCATGGCAAGTGCCCTATAAGGTGTAAAAATCTTTATACCACATCTTTACTGTACCTTTTCTATGTTTAGATACACAGGTATTTACCATGGTGTTACAACTACCTCCAATATTCACTACAGGCACATGCTGTACAGGTCTGTGGCCTAGGAGCAACAGGCTACACCATATAGCCACAGTATATAGGAGGCTGGACCATCTAGGTTTGTGTAAGTTCATTTTATGATGTTCACACAACCAGAAGTGTTATAGAGAGGGGCAGCCCATGGGTTCCAGCACTTTGATGGAGTCCTTGAGTTCGGCCTCCCACCTGGGGTGGGCCATGGTTTGCCTGCTGTCATCAAAGCAATCCCAATTACAGTACCATCATAACACTTAAGCACCAAGACTAAATATGATATTTTGATGAGTGAAAAAAAGCCAGACATAAAAAAGTAAGTCAAATGACATGCAAGAATTAGTTAAATTAACCTAATTGTCAAAAAACTGAGTAGTTGCTTCAGACTGAAAGTGACTCCAGAGTTTTATGAGGTAACTATCCGGGGTAGTAGAAATGTTCTCTACCTTGATCATGGTGATAATTACTCACCAAACTGTTAACTTAAATATACTTAAAATTGGTGCATTTTACTGTACATAAACTATTCATCATTAAAGTTGATTTTAAAAAGAGAATATGTAATAATCAATATCATATTACACATTTGAGATCTGTACATTTTACTCTATGTAAACTTTATTGCAATAAAGTAATTTTTAAAAATCCTTTTAGGGCAGGACACTGTAGCTCATGACTGTAATCCCAGCACTTTCAGAGGCCAAGGCAGGAGGACTGCTTGAGCCCAGGAGTTCAAGATCAGCCTGAGCAACATAGTGAGACCCTGTCTCTACAATAAATAAAAAAATTAGCCAGGTGTGGTGTTGTACACCTGTAAGTGCCAGCTACTCAGGAAGCTAAGGCAGAAGGCTCACCTGAGGCCAGGAGGTTGAAGATGCGGTGAGCCAAGATCAAGCCACTGCATTCTAGTCTGGGTGACAGAATGAGACTCCAACTCAAAAAAAAAAAAAAGGAATCCCTTTAGAAACTAGAACTCCAGAAATCAGTTGTAGTTTTTTGTTTTTTTACCATTTCTAGTAGCATTGATATTAGTTTAAAATGCATGAAGCTTTTCTACTGCCCAGCAAATCCCCAAGATAAAGCATCCTTGGCACATCAGTCCTAGGTCAGGTCACCATTCAGTTTTTACTGCAGATGAAATTGTACTTCTATGATAGAAAATGTGTTTCTATGATCAAAGGCTAGTTCTAAGTTAATACATTGAGAGGAGGCTATCAATGCCATAGTGATCTTGACATCATTCAGGGTCATGTTGACAATTCATTTTCTATTGCAGGTTTATTCAGTTACGACTAAAAAGAAGTCATGTCAACATGAGACACCAATTGCTATTTCGATAGTCCTTAAGGTTTTCAAGGGATGAAATATGCATATTCATTTTTCTGGTTTTACATGGAGAAGACTTTGGCTTAATGAGATAGCAATAGGGTCTTCTCGCAAATTCACGGTAAGTCAATTAAAATGCTGTAGAAAGCAGATGTCCACTGAACCCCGACACTGGAGAGACTACAGGTGAATGGAGGAAATTTATGGGAAAATAATGACAGTGAAAGGAACAAAAGGTGCTACTGACTCATTTTAAAACAAAAACAAAAACCCTTCGCCCCGCTGTGGGAGCTCAGGATATCTTCCCAGACAGGATGAAACTTAGACCCTGAGAGCTGAACAGGATTAAGTGGACACAGGAGGGAAACAGAGAGAGAGTGTAGTGAATGGTGTTCCAGATAGAGAAAATGGGAGAGCGCAGGTACGGGGAAGTCAGGGGCTCCCGATGGCCCAAGGGAAGGTTAGGATGCTTCTAGGAGAGTCCACCCATCTCATACTGCGCCTTCCAGCATTTTAGAATTTGGGGTAAAAATTATAGTCTGCTTATAAAATACAAATGTTTTAAATGTTGTAAAAATATTGTCATTTGTCTTTGTTTCTCTGACATCTCTTTAACACTGAAAACTATGTGGTTCATCATTGTAACACAGAATTGTTCTAGCATGGTTTCTAGAAAGTACAAAGTCTGTACTTTCGGATGGATTTAATGACAAGAATTTGATATAAATTATTTGGTATTTTATACCTAGTTCATGAGTAAATAATACCACAATGTGGCAGTTGGAAAGAAAATAAAATATATTCAAATCACTTGCATTATAATTTTTAAAAAACAACAAAGAAAATGAGCTACAGAAAGATGACACTAATTAGGTAATAGTTCCTATCCTAACCTCTGTCTCTTCCTAACACTGTCCAGCCTTCTATCTGTGGTTAGTGTCATAAACAATAATGCCACCATATAAAGAGAATGTTCCTAGAGAGGATCTTATGGGTAGAGGAGGGTATCCCCCCACCCCCGGGGACAGGCTGTATGTCATGTGCAGTGTGGGTACACTGCTTAGCTGGATCAAGCATGGACACAGCCCTCAACAGAATGTTTTCCAAGCAACTTATGATTCTACGGTTTAATGAAAATGACCTTTATTATAAATTTGGGGATCACAAACCAAAGGATATAATTAAACAATGATTTTAAAGATCCAATCAAATTGGAGTCCGCAAACAAGTTGTTAAAAAGGTCTTATATGTTATTCTTCGGACTCTACTAATGACCAACAATTAGTCTAACTTTTACAAACACACATCTGGCCTCCATTTTTAAATGCTGCTCTCTCTATTATAGCAACTAAAGAGAATAAGGATAGTTTTATTATTTAAAGTATAATAACATTTTTGCTGGGCATGGTGGCTCATGCCGAGAATCTCAGCACTCTGGGAAACCAAAGCAAAAGACTGCTTGAGCCCAGGAATTCGAGACCAGCCTAAGCAAAATAGTGAGGCCTCATCTCTACAAAAAAATTAAAAAATTATCTGGGTGTGCTAGTGTGTGCCTGGTCCAGCTACTCAGGAGGTTGAGGTGGAAGGATCACCTGAGCTCAGAAGGTTGAGGCTGCCATGAGCCATGATCATGCCACTGCACTTTCATCTGGGTGACAGAGTGAGACTCCAACATCAATCAATCAATCAATAAAGTATAATATCATATTAGACATTTTGGTCTTTCTATATAAACCATGCAAGTAAATACTGCTACAATTTAAAGATCTATGCATTTAGTGTTTTGAGAAATAAACTTTGTTATCAAAAAATTATTTTCTAAACAAAAAGACTGGGTTGAGAGACAATATAAGTCACTATGTACACCACATTGCGTAAACATCACGTAGCCTTGTGGCTGGACACCTATTCTTTCCCTTCCAGTTGAATCACAACATATTTAAAGTTTAGGGGCCAAGGGCACCCATGGCTAGGTATTAAGAAGTGAGTTTAAACTGCAGAAACTGTGCCTAAAATACGGACTGTGCTTCTGAATTAAATATTTTTTCAAATGAGTATTTTCAAGCTATTATTCAATGCTCAAAACACACAGCTCAAGAGAAGCTCTTTGGAGCATACAGTTAATAAGATACATCGAATATTTAATTTCACACATGAAATAAGACCATGCAGATAAGCATTAGGTTCTAATGAAAAACAAACCTTCAGAAAATAGTTGTTATTGTTATTGCAGTTGCCAGACACTACTTGCAACTCAGCCAAAGTATTCTAAAATGGTTGACAAAAAAAATTAAAGAAGGCATTTTCCCCCCAACAACCACAGCAACCTAGTGGCAAAGGACAGAAAAGACACTGCAGACCAGGGTTTGTGATGGCACACACTGCCGTGCATTGGGAGAATGTGCATCCCCTGGTGGAAATGCCCTACGCTTCGTTTCCAGAACTACGGACACAGTGTGAAGTCCATTCACACCACTAAAGGCCATCCATAATAACTGCAATCTCCATTCACACAGTCAAGCTGTTTCCAACCAGGAACAGCAAATAGTATGAGTCAAATTCAGTGTTAGTCCTTTAATGCTGTTCACATAAAAATTATACTCATAAACCTTTTACCACTTACGCGAACCACAGCTTCCATTATGTTTTTGCCTCTAGTTAGTATATGTTAACACAAGCAACAAAAACTTATATCCATGTAGACAGCTGCTCTATATTGTATTCAATAATGTTGCTATTGATGTTAATTTCCAACAATGAAAACAAATTATAAAAGAAATATTAATTTATATTTTGAGAGAAGGAGCTTCAGTTTCTGGACTGATGATCAATCTTGTTATGAACTACCGCCTGGAGAGATTTTCACATGCCATCTATAATCTAAAACTTTGCAATGTAATCAATACTATGTCTTAAAAGGATATTTAAGGAAGTCAAATAGTCACAGCATCTTTAGAGTGCATATAAAAGAGCTCATCTTACTTTCACTTACCATCTCCATTTTCTAATTCAACAGTGAGGTCCAGTACCTGTTGGTACTGTGTTTCCAGACTGAGCCTGGAGCACTTCCAATAGCAGAATTCTCTTTGACAGAAAGATACTCTTAATGTACAAACATGCTACATGAGATAACTCAAAATACACTCAGAACTGTGGGGTATGATGAGAGAGTAAGTATTATCAGAAAGCAAATGCTAGTGGAAAAATGAACCCTACCCCTAGCATCTCGTGAGAAAGTACTGGCTGTCTGAGGGGCTTACTGAAATCCTCCATGGCTGCCCTTCAGATCATTAAAAAGGAAAATAAAAGAAAGAAAAGCAAACAAACGATCATTCTACTAAACCCAGAAATGCAGTCACTAACCACAGACATATCCTGATGTCACTGAAACATTCCAGCTGCTCAGATTGGCATCTCCCCTTTCTCAGGTTCCTCGCTTGTACTAGTCTGCCTTGAGGCAGAACAATTTTAACTCAAAACAAAAATCAGAATGTCTAACAAGAAGTCAACAAACCAAGAATGCATATTAAAATGAAATTGGCTGTTTGCTTATTTTAAACCCTTCTGGTCTAAAAATTTGGAGGAAAAAAAGCAGAAAGAGCTGACATTTAAATAGAATTTGAAAACGAAACATATAGTTCAAATTCTACTGGAGTATGACCTACAACCATCACACCTGCACATAAACAACATCTTGTGAGGGGTTCTTCTCAATACCGTTCCTAGAGGTCCACTGCACGTTTACAACTTCAGAACATTATCTCTTTCACTGTGTTGTTTTCCATGCATCCAATTCAAGCAACTCCCCCTCTTTCAATGAGACTAGTTCCAAGTTCCAATCAACCTTGGATGATTTGCTCACAACCAGAAGCTGCCTATCCTCCAGCAGTTAATGCTGGTCTAACTCCTGGCTCTGGAAACCAGCTGGATGAACATGGTTGCTCTGTATAGAATCAGAGGTCTTCCCAGCTGGCCCAGGGAATGTCACAGAGGAAACAGTCAAACTAAAACCATTCTAACCTTGAAATCACAAGATGATTCCATAAACTATAAGAAAAGGGAGAAATCAGGTGACTGCACACATTCAGTGCCAGTTCTAACAAAGTTATATGAATAAGTGAACTGTTAGCCACAAAAAAATTGAATTAACTTGGCATCTTCCTAACCAGAGATGTGAAAGACCTTTACAATGAAAATTACAAAACACTGCTCAAAGAAATCAAGGATGAAACAAACAAGTGGAAAAATATCCCATGCTCAGGGATTGGAAGAATCAACATTATAAAGATGTCCATTCTACCTAAGGCAATCTACAGATTTAATGCAATACCCATCAAACCAACATTCTTCTCAGAGCTAGAAAAAACAATACAGGAATTCATATGGAAACACAAATGACCAAGAATAGCCAGAACAATCCTCAGCAAAAAAAAAAAAAAAAACTTTACTACAGAGCTACAATAATCAAAACAGCTTGGTATTGGTACTGGAACAGGCATATAGACCAATGGCATAGAATTGAGATTCCAGAAGCAAAACCTCAATTTCTCAACCAACTCATCTTCGACAAAGCCTCCCCCACCCACCACTAGGGAGAGGAGAACCTATTCAGTAAATGGTGCTGGGAAAACTGGCTGACCGCATGCAGAAGACTCAAACAAGACCCCTATCTATCCCCATAAACAAAAATTAACTCTAAATGGATCAGAGACCTAAACGTAAAACCTCAAACCATAAGAACCTTAGAAAATGCAGGACACAATCTTATGGAAATTGGAACTGGCATCCAATTCCTGAACAAAAACCGAAACCCACAGGCCATAAGAGATAAGATAGACAAGTGGGACCTCATTAAACTGACAAGCTTCTGCAAAGCCAAAGAAACCATCAAGAGAGCAAGGAGACAGCCCACAGACTGGGAAAAAGTATTTGCCAACTCCAGGTCCAACAAAGGCTTAACATCTTGGATCTACAAGGAACTCAAATGTGCTGAAAAGAAAAAAAACAAACAACCCCATTATAAAGTGGGTAAAAGATATGAACAGACACTTCTCAAAGGAAGATATCCGAGCAGCCAACAGACACATGAAGAAATGTTCAACCTCACTAATCATCAAGGAGATATGAATCAAAACCATACTGAGATACCACCTAACTCCAGTCAGAACGGCAATTATCAATAACTCAAAAAATAACAGTTGCTGGAGAGAGTGTGGGCAAAAGGGAACACTTTTACACTGTTGGTGGGAGTGCAAACTAGTGCAACCTCTGTGGAAAACAGTGTGGCGATTCCTAAAAGCTCTAAATATCGACCTCCCATATGACCCCACAATCTCCCTACTGGGAATATACCCCGAAGAACTCAAATCACTCTATTAAAAAGATACCTGTACACGAATGTTTATCGCAGCATTGTTCACAACAGCAAGAACCTGGAACCAACCATGCTGTCCATCAAAAGAGAACTGGATTAAAAAAATGTGGTACATATACATGATGGAATACTACGCAGCCATAAAAAAGAACAAAATCATGAACTTTGTAGCAACCTGGATGGAACTAGAGTCTACAATACTGAGTGACCTCTCACAGAAACAAAGATCTGAGTATCACATGTTCTCACTCATGTAGTGGATCTTGAACATCTATCATACTGTAAGAAAAGGATTGACAGTGGTGGGAAA
>CAUYQG010195621.1:0-11865 GCA_963574415.1 Tarsius wallacei
AGGCTGCTACAGCTGGCCTTGAACTTCTGTGCTCAAGCAATCCTCTCACCTCAGCATATCAAAGTGCTGGAATTTCTTGTGTGAGTCACTGGGCCTGGTCTCTAGTTTTTAATTGACTGTTTATATTAGGTTTTGGTTTGCTCATGTAGGAATTTAAAGTGCCAGACCCACCACAACTAATAGCCTCCCAATTAGAATTGTTTTAACAACCCCCCTTTGGGTCAGCTTCTGATTTGTGAAAGGTTGACCAAAAATTGAGTTCTCTGACACCACCATGGCGGGGTTGACCTCCTCGTCTCAGTGAGGAACTCCTAAGTAATGATGTCAGGCTCGTTGAAGAAAGATTTATTTTGTAGTTCATCTCATTTTTGTTCCTCTAATCACTGTGAGACAATCTGGAATCTTGTTGATGGCTGGGAAAACACATTTGAGATGATGATTCCAAGAGACTCAAGTTTGCTCCTTAGCCAAGGTTCTCATAGACCAAACCAACTAGCATTTCTATGGAAACAAAGTAAAAAGATTGAGGACTGGAAAGCACTATAAATTCAAGCTCTTAGTCCAAAGGGAGAGGAGTCAAAATAATTTCTAGATTTGGGCTCGAAGCATATTTTTCTGCTCAATAGTTTGAATGTCTCTGATCATGGCACTGAGTATTTTGGTAAACTCCCTGTGTGGTCCACACCTCAAGCATGAGGGTTGTCCTTTGAAATTCCTTTAAGTTCCCCATCTCCAGTTTTTAGATTTTCAAGAACAGAGCAGTTCATGTTCTCAGCGATTCCAAGTCAGAAAAGTGGGAGAAAATTAAATTGGAAGAGGGTAGAATAATTCAGAATCGAATCCAGTCTATAGGTAGATAATAAACCTTGAAAACAATGAAAGGGCTGCTATTTAATAACTGGTGTACTATAGTTTTTATCCACAAGATAAATTTTTCTCTCTATTGTCATGATTTCTGCCAAATATAATCAAAGCAAGACTAACTTGCTTGTAAAATAACTCTACTCTCATCAAACTTGGTCTCATTATTTACAGAAGTATAGCAAAAATAGTGACTGACCGCATAGGCTTTTTTAAAAAAGTCTGCTTTGCCGGAACTTTTGATAAGGAATCTCAAATTAGACTTTAAAAAGCCTCTTCAGACTTGGAAGCAAAAAACTCACCATCAGAAGGGGTATGGAATATCTATGTTTTTGGGTGACTTCTTGAGGACCTCAAAATATCTTGTAATATCTGGTCCTCTAAGGAGGTTACATTCTTTGTTTAGTGCAAGTCTGGAAACCATGTAAAAAAAAAAAAAGTTTTCAAATTAACAAGTCAGATTCTTCAGGGGACATTTACTGGTTCCAGAACATTAATCTTAGTTCTTTAAACCTATGTATCTAAAAATATAACATTACAGTTAAAGTTCAGGTAATATAGCAATGTTTCCAGTTGTATTTTGTTACAAGGAGAACAATTTTTTTTTTAATTTATGTAAATGGCTGTGTTGAATATGAACAGGTTCCAAATTCTGGAGGGCCAGGGAGAAAGACAAAGTAAATATTTCTATTCTGCTTACAAAAAGTATTCCTTACCAAAGTGCTATAAGTGAATCAAAAAAATTTTCTTAAATATGAAAAAACATTAAAATGAAGAAACATCAAAATGATGACTCAACTGACAAGAAATTTTGGTTATTAGCTGTAACATTCAGTATTTTAACATAACAACCAAAATTATGGCTCATATCATATGAGAATTCCAGAATTTTCATACAATTTTTGGAGAACAAATTAGTAATACATTCATAAAAAATATAACTCATAGAAAGTTAAATATTTTTATGTGACAATGCTTTACAAATAATTTAATGTATCAAGTAAGTCTAATTTATTTGTGATCTCTACTTTACAGATATTTTAAGATGTTTCAGGAGTCCTATGACACGTTCCAAAGTTAGTTCAAGGTCAGGAAGATTTAGCTTATAATTTTATTTTGAGAACTTTCTTAAAAAAAGGTCAAAAGGTCTCAAACATTTGATTAAACAGGATAGTGTGGTCAATATAAAGCAATGAAAGGCAAATACGGAAAGGTTAGACAGTTGTAAAAAGATACTACTCTTTAAGCATTGGAAAGACTCACTTTTCTTAAATAATACAAGACAACATGAAGCACAAGAAATTATCTTGATAAAACACAACCTGTTTCCAATTCAATCACTTAAAATACAAGCAAAACCATTCACCAGAAAAAAAAATGTGTTCTTTTAACAAAAAGAAAAAAGAAAAGCTTCTAGTTTTGCACCAGTATATTTTGATAATAAAGCCCATTTTAAAAAAATCATTATACTAAGTTTATCAATTTTAGCCAACTTGACCAGGCATAAGATTTACTTTTAAAATTTTCTCTTTCAAAAACCTTCTACAACTTTCTTATACCCATTTACTTTGGCTTATATGCTTCCTTTTTTTCTGTTGTGGGAAAAGCAGTTATTCTCATTTTGAACAAGTTACTCTTTTTCCCTTGAAAGAAATATGTCCTCATACTTATAACTTTGTTGATAAAACAGGCATTACTTCCCTCACATAGAGTGTTGTTCTCCTTATAATATATAGAAATTTTAATTATATATATTAATTCAAATTTTTAACTTAGTAACCCTAATTTCTTGTTACAATAAGTAAGCATTATGAGATGTGTATATCAGCGTATTGTAGATGTATATCTTCACATAATACATTTTTTAATTGTTAACAGGACCAAATACATATATAGCTCATACAAAAGCAAAATGCCAAAATATATATACTTTAAAAACATCCAGCAATTAATGTTTTCGCATTTTAACATATTTAGAAATAATACACACTTCTAGTCAACATCTATTTCTCAATTTAATATATATAGCTTTAAAATTTCAAGTTACCAAAATGATCTTAAACTGTTTCAAGTAGACATATTTATAAAACATTATTGTTTTTGAAATGTTTATTTATAAAATTTCATTTTATTTAAATTTACTCTATTGTATTATTCATAATATGTTTGAATTGCTTATGCAAGCTTCTATGATACATTAAAGAAAACTTGACAATGAAGGAGTTCAAGGAATGCCATCCCAAACTATGCCATTTTGTTACATTGATCACCACGAGCTAGAGACTCTTGGAAAATAGCAAATGCAGGGAGTGTCTTCTTCTGAACTCCCCTTATCTGTCTAAAGATAGATATTCCAAAAGAACTCAGTGGACAACAATGCCATCCCACCGAGCCGTATCCACTAGGGAAAACCATTCCCAACACAGAAGAGAAACTAGATCAACATCACATCCAGACAAACTTTGTTGCAAATATATCATCTGTGCCTTGAGGATTTATTAATCTTTCCCACAAATTTACTCTCTTCAAGTGTCTAAATTATCCTGGTCTGTAACTATGATGAGGGTATACAATCTTCTAAATCTCTTTTCTTGTCAGTTGAGAGAATGTACTTTTTTTCCCCTATGATGTCTCCATGCATGTAAAACTCTGTCTACTTTTTCTCCTGTTAATCTGACTGTTGTTAGTTTATTTTACAAAAGTTATCAGACTCTCAGATGGTGGAAGAAAAGTCTTCCCTCCTTTATACCATCAACGTATGTTATTTACTTTTGTTTTATCAAAAATATCACAGAAGCCAAGAAACATAAAAAGTTAAGCACGGTTTTTCCCTTTTTATTTTATTTTTTGTCTTCTGTGACTGACATGCATCAAGCAATTTATTTTTACTGCACATTTTGCTTTTAAATTGAATTTATGTTTTTATGATTTTAAACATCTAGCTGAGACAATACAAATCTGTCTGACCAGCAGTCCAAGAAAAACTCACAATTCTGAAAATGTTTCTATTTTCATTTCACTAACAATTTTAAAACTACTTGTATTTACCTAAATCAAGTGAACATAAAATAGCACATGTAAGTCAGTTTCTATAATGCTGAGAATTTTATGAATAGTTAATTTACATGAATGCTTTTATCCTGAAGCCCATCTGAATAGAACCCCCTTAAAGGATTTTATAAATGCGCTTAGCAATAACCTCTAAAAATATCACATATGAATAATATACAAACAAATGTACTTGTATACAAAGATACTTAAACATAGAGGCACAAGCAAATAAACTACTGACTTAAGATCACTTATTAGAAGAATACCAAAGGTCATTCTAGGTTTTTGATTGTGATGGAGTTGCTTTAAGGCTATTAATTTGGAAGCCTTTTGTTTCTTGTTTCAAGGTCCTTTGGAAAGGCTCAGCTAACTTTAACTAAATCTGTTGATTCTATCCCGTTTTTTTTTGTTTTTTTTTTTCCTTTTAATAAGTCTGCTAGTCTCTATAGAGATTCTGTTTACAATGACTGGTTTTGTAAACTTGCTAGAGCTGATTGAATTGACTGAATGTCATAAAAAAAAAAAAAGAAAAGAAAAACACCTTCAAATGGGCTTGGAAATCAGTAACAGATTCATCTTTTTCTTATCTGCAGATCTTGTTAACTAAACAGTTATTGTGGGCAGGAAACACCTTAGGTATGGCTTTCAGAAGTTATTTACACTTTTTACAGCTTTTTCTAGCCCTTATGTGGACCAAATAAGGGTTCCAGGCCAGATATCATCCTTGGGGCAATACCATTTTAACTGCTGCCTCTATTTTTAAGCTTCCCCAGGTCATACCAACACACGTTTAACTAGTATCATGTTAAG
Organism: Tarsius wallacei; assembly: GCA_963574415.1. NCBI lineage: Eukaryota > Metazoa > Chordata > Mammalia > Primates > Tarsiidae > Tarsius > Tarsius wallacei. The sequence goes on from CAUYQG010195621.1 coordinate 4,723, forward strand.
GGCAGAACTTATTTATGAACAGAGCAGACAGAACTTTTTCCATGTAATGCTGGAATACTCCTCTTTTGCTCCAAGCTCAAGATTTTTGCCAAGGTGTAAAGGAGGTTAAAAAGCAGACCTAGTAGATTGGCAAGCCTAACTTTTATAAACATATATCTAGTTCTTTTTTAATTTTTTTCCTTTGGAATGAGGAAGCAAATAAGCAAATGTCAGCAGATTCAGAGTAGAAAGAAAAGAGAAACACCAAGACTGAGAGCTTAGAAACTGCCATATGTCAATAAAAAATACATCCCATTATTCCATAAACATTTGAGATCTCTCCCTTTCTTTATTCCTTGGATGAGAAATTTTATTTAGGGTAAAACTTCCACACTGTGGCAACCAAAGTTCTGAATTATTTTGGCCGAGATTCACCTGTTTCTCCAGAAAAGGCTTCAAGATGCCGTCTCAGATCCCCCAGATTTAAATAAACCCACTACTTTCTGTCTTGCTGGAAACTCTCTTACTGGAGATTTTTAATAAACCAATTCTGCCTGATGCAGTCAGACATCTCTCCGGCCCCTCCGGGGTGAGTGCTAACCATTTGCAGTCTGTCCCTGCCCTGATTCATAAATTGCTGAAGGTTCAAATAAACTCTTTAAAATTTAAATGTGCTTAAGTTTGTATTTTATAGGATCTGATGTGAGAAGTGAGGATGTAAAGGAAACCACCTGAGGATGACCCTCAGAAGCAGAAAGCAATCATAGATGCCCTGCTGAGCCACTGTCTCCTGATGCACATTTGGAGGTCATTGCCAGTAAGCCCTCTCAAATGTATGAGCTTCACAACTATGTTGAGTCATCCAAATTTATTTGGGCATTTTTTTTTTAATCTGGACTGGATGCCTGACTGGATCAGACAGAAACTGAATTGGGTTTAATAAAAAAGTTTAAAAAAAAAAAAACAACTCAAATTATAGAGCAGTATTCTCAGCTAGGTTCAATTTTTTGCCTCTTGAAGGTTTGACACTGTCTACAGATATTTTTGGTGGTATAAATGGTGGGAATACTAGCTGCATCTAATGAATATTGGCCATGGTGCTGCTACACCCAGAATGCAAAGGACACCCCCACAATAAGAATTCATCCCAGAATGTCAAGAAAGTCAACTTTGAGAATTCCTTCGCTAGAGAGATCCAAATTTCAAAGATGAATAAATAAAGATTTTTTTTTTTCTGAGTCTATTTTTGTATTCTTCTGTAACTCTCTAAAAGCTTTAAGTGCCAATAGGGAAAGAGGGATTCTCTTTTTTGGTCATATATTGCGAGTTTCATAGAGCACAAAATATTTTTGGTTCCTTAAAATATTAAGACAGATAATTGATGGTGTAGTCTATCGTATCAGAGATCTTAATTCTAGGGCTTCCTTGGGCAGTAGCAGTGCCCAGCTGAGCAAGGACAGCTGTGTATGAGGCGGACAACCCCAGAAAGAAGGGGAAGGACCAGAGGCAGAAATGGCAGCAGTAAGTTTTAGAGACACAACCCTTCGCATCGATCGCAATATTTTCAAATCAGTAGATATTGCAAAACAATGCCCTTTTAACCAAAGTTTTTCAATTGAATGTGTACCTCAAGAAACTAAGAAAACCCTACCAAAGTAGAGAGATGGTTAGATTTATGTGACCTATGGTAGAATATCATGAAAACCATGGACAATACAAAAATAAAGTTCTCTCCTTTAGGGCAATCTTAATAATGTTGTGGTGTACAAAAGCTTTTATTTTAACGAAGACAAGACTGCCATTCAGTGGCTACCTTTTCTAGGACTAGACTGCACTAGTACCAGATTATCATGTATGTAAAACTTGACAGCTATTTTTGCTGTTTTTTACTGGAGAAGCAGGTTATGCCTTAAGTAAACTATTCTTATGATGTTGATGCATAGATTATGAGAAGGCCACCAACCACTGTCCAAAGTGAAATAGGCGCACCCCTAATCCTTCTCACCTTCTCACTTGCAAAAGTGGTATTGACTCAGTGCCTGGTCATGCTGGAAAGTAAGTAGAGCACACCTATAGCTTCTGTTCTTCTTCTTTTTTTTTTTAAGTTTGAAACAAAGTTCATTAGTGAGAAAAGAGAAGGAAAAAGGAAGATTCACAGCAGAAAGACCTGCTGTGTGCAACTTTTTTCAGAGAAGAAAAATTGTGCCTGTTTTTCATTCGTGATACTGTGAAGACTCAGAGCTTTGTCAATCAAATATAGGGACAGTTTTATCTGTGGTGCTATCACTCTGGTGACAATGACAATCTTTTTTGCTCTGAGGCTGGCAGAAAAATGCAATACAAAGGCAACAGGTCATGATACCGTACACTAGGACTGAATAATAAAATGCGACTAAAACCTTGCCTTGCTGAAAGTATAGGGTTTGAAATAGCCACTCGAGTAACACCAAGGCCTGGCTGCTTCGATGCCTACATCTCAAAAAAAAAGATTCAGCTGCAGAGAGAGCATGAGGAAATCAACTGCCTGGTCTGCTTTCTCACCAAGGGGTGAAAAAAGAGAGTTGCAGCCACCAAGGTGCTTCTTAAACAAAAAATAAGCAACAAGTCTCAGAATAAAAACACCATCTTGTTATAGCCGGAGTGAGAGAAAGGAGTCGCCACACACCGAAAGTCGAATTTTTTTGAGTTCTTTAATAGCTGGCAGTCGAGAGGGGGCTCACGCCTGGAAAACTCTCCACCCTGAATGCAGCAAGCCAGGGGTTTATAAGGGCAAAAAGCACAAGTGGGCTACATAGCAACAGGGAACTAAAAACAAAAAGGGAACAATTACTTGGAGCAACATCTGATTTCAGTTAAGCAAGTGTAGAATCAGAACAGGGAACATGTGGCTAGGGAGTTTCCAAACACCAGGGGAACAAAGAAGTGGGCTTGTGAATATGAGAAAGTTGCGGTAGTTACACGCAGGGGGCTTACATCTGGGTGAGCTGGCAGCTAAGATGGAAGATTCTTAACAAAATGGAGTTACTCATGTCAAGCAGGCTATTGCAGGCTATTATAAGTTTTACAGATATTTCAATCTAAACATAGTTTTTAGACTTCTGTTGAATAGCAGTTGCTTAATCTGTTACACTACTATCTGCTATATAAAAAAGTTGGAATTAGTGTTCTCACAATAAACCAGACTCCTTTGATGGAGTAGAGGAAACCTAATAGAGACTTGGAAGAATCCCTAAATGCTGACAACAGCAAATCATGAAAGAAGGATTAAGGACTTTCTGCATTGTTTTTTTGAACTGTTAATCCTATGGAGACATGCATGAAAATTTCCTCATTAGTTGTGAGCGGGTGAGTGGGCGGGCATTGTTTTTCCAAAATGAAATCTCTTTATATTTTGAGGTACTCTCAGTGAATAAGTGAAACATACCCAAGTATTCTCCTCCTTTGAAGCTGAGCATGTTCTGAGACACTGAACATTGAAAATGACATTGAAAATGACCTTGAAAATCTCTAGCATGTAATGAAAATCTTATCAGAAGAAGCAAAATCAGACCTTTGACTCAATTGAAATTATTATTTAGTAAAATAAATAATTCCATGTATTTAGCAAAGGCATTTATCACATATATTATTTTTCTGTCATTGAAAATAAAGAAAAAATGCGGTAACCCCTTCGGGTCCCCTCCCACTGTGGGAGTTTTTCTGTTTCTCAATAAATCCTGCTTTCTCACTTAAAAAAAAAAAAAGAAAAGAAAAGAAAGAAAAAAAGAAACATATTTGAACACCTTTTGTGAGGAATGAGATGATGTCCTACTAGACGATAATAGCAAGTAATTTATGTCTTTTCTCATGGCATGCAAAGAGTTGGAATATTTAAATAATTTGTATTCCACTGGCAAAATCTGTCTTTGAAATTTTCAGATGGTTTTCTAGGACTATCAAAAGATATCAGTTCTCCAAATGGTAATTCTCTATTACACAATGAATAGTATCTAGGTAATCTTCTGTTTCACTCAAAGCCAGTAATTTAACTTACTGATTTTATTTTTAAATCATGGGTTTATAACTATGTGTTTTTAATTGATAGTCTTCTCATACTAAAATCAGGGCATTTGACTATATGCCTCTTACTTGTAGTTTTCACTGAAAAAGACTAAGACATCAGAGAGAGAACCTCTCGTACCTAAAGCTACTTGGCCAGGTTGTAAATTCTTGTCCACTCTATGTATTGGGAATAAAATCCAATACGGAACAAACTGGCCAGTTAGTTTTAGTGGTATAGTGACTCTATAGACATATTTTTTCCTATTGATCACAGAGTAAAAAGAGAAGTAGTCAGATGTTAATATTAAAAGTCACAATTTTGTTCTGTTGAATGCTTCGGATCTTGTTAACAATGCAGCTCTATGCTATATATTCTATTCTAGTGCTGGTCTGTTCACTAAATACTAGATACTTCCACTCTAGCTACAAATCTTATCTCATATTTTTATCTTGAAATAATAAAAAAATAAGAATAATACAATCTTTCTTTAAGCTAGATATGCCCTACATTTATTTTCTAATCTCTTGCTGTATGGTAGTCTCTTTAAGGAAAGAGATTGTGTCATTGCACCTGTGTTACTCAGGATAGGTCCTTGCACACTGTAGTGACATAGTAATTACGTCTGAAACTGAGTAGAATAATTTCATCACTAAACTTCTTGACAGATTGCACAATATAAGTTGCTCATATTTTCATACTGACTTTATCTCTTGTAAAATTGTTTCAACTCTAAAAATACCTTGGAGTTTTTCTTTTTTTTTTTAAATATCCAGTGTTTGTCTCATTGGCCAATACATAGTATTATTCTACAATCCACCACCATAAAGTGTATAGTTATCTTCTTGGACATTTATCTCCCATTTTGTGTGAAGTTCTGAGATAATTGTTTCTTCCTTTTTCTATTTCTGTCTACTGACTCCATTTTATTATTCTGAATCTTCTTGATACATTAAAAATATATTTTGTAAAATGATTTTTTATTTAGTTAAATTGCATTGAATGTGTCTACACTATCTAGTGTAAAAGGAATTATACAATAGGAATAATTGCTTATATCCGTTATCTTTGTGTTATAAGAAAACACCCTCAAATATACCGGCTCTAAAAGTCATATGCATTTAGCTCAGGTTTCTGTGAGTTGGGTTATTGTTCTTCAGTTGGTTGAACTTGATTATGTTGTTGAGGTCATTTATTAGGTCAGCACATGATGTACGATGGTTTACTCACTTGTCTGGAGTTTGGCAGGTATTAAATGACACAATCACTGCAAATGGGTTATTTGTGTTTTATCATCCAGCACTCAAGTCAGGAGTTCTTCATACAGCAGCTATATTATACAGAAAATGAGGCCAAGCGCAAATGTGCAAATAATTTTAAAGTCCTTATTGGTTTATCTTTTCTTTTGTTCCATTGACTGAAAAAGTTTAGAGACATATTGTGCCATAGATAGCATGAAAGGGAACTACTAGAGTCAGTAAATAAATGAAATTAGAAAGAGTATGAATATAAAGTGGAGTGACCATGATATGACAATCTACAAATCCCCCCTGCTGACTCCCATGTTTTATGAACCCCCAACAATAAAAAACATGCACGTTAATTCCCAGCACCTCCAAATGTCTCATGAAATTGTGGAATCAGACATTGAGTCCAGAATTTCATGTTCTTATACACAGGTGCCTTTTCAAATGTGGTTCCTAGTTATTCAAAGCGCAGCCAACTTAAAATGATGATATAAGGACAAGGTAAAGGTAATAATTCCCTCCACTTGAGCAGGGGAAGGGAAGGAAACATATGACAGTCACTGTTCTATAGAAATTGTAACATTCCAACAACCATACTGTTCTTACAACTGTAGAGTTGTAGAATGTTTCTCAATGGGGTCTATGCTTTGTCCTAAAAGTAGCACCCTGTTCATTGTAATCTATGGATCTCTGTCTTATAATCTCAACTTCCTTTTTTTTTCCATTAAAAAATGAACCATGTTTGTAGGTCAGAATCTTTCTCAACCTACTTCATGACCTTGGCATACTAGTCACTAAAAGATCCTTTTAGTCCAAGCTGGCATTACTTTCACCAATATAACTTTCTTAAGCATTCTGCAGGTTTCCTCTAAACTTGATTGGCTTTACTGAAGGTCTTACTAGCCACATGCACAGTTACTTCTGGGATGCTTTTCTAGACTTTGTGAAGGTTAGACTGCTGTGCAAAAATGTTCTTAAGATTCTTGGAAGCCCCTTTGTCTAGGAGAGGCCACTGAGTCATTCAAAAGTTTTAGCCAGTGGTCTTTTACCATAGATTTTACTTTGTTTTAACCCTGATGCTATTTCTTGCTTTAAGAATTGTTTGCAATCTAAAAATCTTAGAATTGATCAAACATTTTATTTTCTGTATCAGAAAGTTCTGGATCACCCGCATTCTCTAATTATGTTTTCAGACTTTAATGTTTTAGTTTAGTTCATCTCCTTCTTGCATATCACAGACAGCTAAAAGAGGCCAAATGATACTTTCCTATTTTTACCTGGCAATTATCTGTTAAATTCTACAAGCTCATTATGTGCATTTTTCACATTCTGAATTGTTACAGTTAACAATTGGCATTATTACTCTACTACGTAATGTGAAATGCCATTTTCTAAGCTTCAATAACAGCCCTCTCACCATATTACCAGTCTGAGTTTGCTGCCTCATTCCAAATTCAAACCATGTTTTTTTTTTATTTTGATTATAACAGTACCCAGATTTTGTATTATTTCATCTATTTCTGTAGCAGTCATGTATTACTATATAACAAGCCATCCCAAAATTTAGTGTCTGAAAACAATAGCAAAAACATTTACCTTGCTCACAATTATGTGTGTTGGCTAACATATTATTCATATTAATTAATTGGGATACACATTCAATTGAAGAACTTAAGAGAAAGTGTGCTCATACACACTATATATATGTGTGTGCATATATATGTGTATGTATATACACATATATAAATGGACTTGAAAATAGACACCAATTATTAAAGTTTATCATCAGATGACTTGTGCATGAGAATGGAAATTCTGAGATAATCTAGACTAATCGATGTCAAATAGATGGTACAGACAAGCCTATCAATACAAAAA